>OMKK01091427.1:2154-18089 GCA_900302305.1 Polymixia japonica
GCGTACACACTAACACACACACACACACTAACACTCACACACACACACACTAACACTCACTAACATGCACTAACACACACCAACACTCACTAACACACACTAACACTCACTAACATGCACTAACACACACCAACACTCACTAACATGCACTAACACACACTAACACTCACATGCACTAACACACACAAACAGAACGCTTCCGTGTCTTCACCCACACACCCTTCTGAACACTCTGAACACACCTTGCAGCCTTGACAGTCACAGCTCCGTGTGAGCACAGACTCGCTACATCTGTATTAATGATGACACAGTGTTTCCTCTGTCCGGGTCGGAGAGCAGGGCTCCTCCTTCCCAGCTGTACATTAGGCTCACGTTTCAAACAGTAACCAACCTCTACATTAGGTGGTTCTTCGCCTCTGCTTCATGTATTCAACATCTTTAATGTGTACTTACGAGGGTGATATCCTGTTTATAGCATGGCCACTTGAATAGATAAAAAACATTTGAAATAAGTCTTTAGTCATAGTTTCTTAGAATGCTTAGCGTTAGATGTTAATTGGGATTTGTTCAGAATGAGATTTGACGCAATGGCCTTTGTTATGTTTAAATGTCATTTAAGTGTTATTTTGCATGTTTCAGCTGAAATATTCATGTCTTGATGTGATCTTGCATGTGTTTTGTTTTCCTTAGCGTGAGTTTTTTTAACCTTGGCTTGATTTTGTTGTTTAATTGGTTGCTGAGTGTGAGAAAGGCGTCTTGGCTTGATTCTGATTGTAGGTGCGATGTTTCATTGCCATATAATACCAGACACAGTTTTAAATCGTTTTACTACTTTTAATTGCAACTAGTGTTTAACGTCAGTGTTAAACTAGTAGCTAGTGTTTTATGTGGCAAGCATCTTTTATGATTGATGTCACCATGAAGGTGTGAGTTGTTTGCTCAGTTCCCCTTTGCTTTTAATTGACATGCATCTCTTTTATTGATAGGCTGTAAATTAAAGTAAGGCTTAAGAATCTGTGATTATTGTTGTACTTTTATTCAGTCATTTAAACATTGTGTTCTTGACTATTTTATATCTAATGGTACCCTTTATTAATCCAGATGGTAAATACATCTCCTTTTGCTTATAAACTAATGCTGTTTTTATTGATGACTGGCAACATACTCAGAGCCTCACTGTGGTAACCTGTGTGTTTGTAGATTAAGTGTCAAAACAAAAAGGGAGTGGCATTTCCGGTCTTAAGATTTATGCCAAAAGATTAGTGCCTTGGCAACATTCTTACCTTTAGATAAGAACCCTATCTGTTCTTGTGGGTAATGCCTCCTCCTCTTCATCTACTCATCTTACATGTGGTGTTCCGCAAGGGTCAATCCTAGGCCCCTTACTATTTTCAATCTATATGTTCCCATTGGGCCATGTCATTTGTAAGCATAATATTTCCTTTCATTGCTATGATGATGATACTCAGCTGTATGTCCCACTCAAAACCTCTAACTCTTTGTCTCCAAAAAAGTATTTGACATGACAAACTTGGCAGCATATCAGCCAATGTGAAACTGGTGGCTAAAAACTAGGTGTTATTTGAATTGGACCTTTGTTTTAATAATCATGTGAAGAAGTTGTGCAGTCTTGTTTTTTTAGTTAAGAATTATCTCTAAAATAAGGTCCTTTTTATCCAGCAATGACGTCAATAGAGTTATACATTTTGTCTCTTCTCGATTGGACTATTGTAACTCATTATACTCCTGCCTCAGCCAAAACTGTAAATCGGCTGCACAGTTAGGGCAACATTTGGCTGCGAGGCTAATAACTGGATCAAAGAGATATGAGAATATCACACCGATTTTAGATGGCCTGCACTGGCTCCCAGTTAGTTTTAGAATTGATTTTAAAATGATATTGTTAACTTTCAAGGCTCTTTATGGTCTGGCCCCTAGTTGCATCACTGACCTCCTTAACCCATATGTGCAGAGCATAGTCTGAGATCCTTCAACGGGGTTTTATTGGTTGTTGTTGCAGGCTTTGAAAAACCCTTTAATCTTTAATTTTAAGTAGTGTGGTGGTTTTCTGCCCACTGTGTTGAGTTTCTTTATTCTATTATGTTCGTTCACCTGTGTTTTATCCATTTATCTTTTTATCTGCTTTTTGTTTTTTATTTGCTTATGTTTTCTGTAATTTTCTAACCTTGTTAAGAAATACGCTATATAAATAAAGTGTATTGTTATTATTATTATTATTATTATTATTATTATTATGAGGGGGACAAAGTATATGTAAAGGAGCAGGTTTATATAGTTGCACTCTTCATGTTGTTGAAAACAAAATACACTATAATAGAAAAGATAAAAACTACTATATATCAAAAATAATAAGAATTTATTAGTTAAGTTAAAACTTTTAGTTTTTTTGGAATCCTTATATTTTGTTTTTTGTAATGTATGTTTAGGATATGAAAGTTTGAACGCTGTGATTAGACCAATGGGTGTATTGGTTTTTATTTTAGCCATTAGTTAGAAGGGAGTGTTGATTGCTTTTCAAGTATGTGATGAAGGGTTGCCATTAGGAAGAAAATCGTTTTGTAATTATCATTTAGTAATTACTCCAAGAGTAAATATGATTTTTTTTAGGTATATTATATCCTTAACTGACATAGCTACTGATGGAGGGACAAGAAAGGATTCTGCACCTAGCTAGTAGGGGATTTGGGACATTGTTTATGGCTATTATGGTGTCGTTGCATTGCCAAACAAGACTATTGGATAACAGCAACACGCTTTAGCTAGATATGTTAAACCATCAGGTTCTCCAGCAGGTTGAGTATCAAGTTGTTATGACTACGCTCTGACTACACTTCTCCATTTACATGCCAAATATGTCCAGCCAAGCATGCAGCATTTGACTAAGTTCCTCTTCTTGTCAAACTGTAACCAAAATGGCAACAGGTGAAGGAGAGAAGATTTATCTATTCCTGTCATTCATTAACATTTAAAAACATATGGTGTATCGCTGTAGTCATGTGCTGTGTAATACAAGGCTATAATAAAACTGAAGTGTCTTGTCCCTTAGGCTTTGATATGCTCCCACACACACACACACACACACACACACACACACACACACACACACACAGCCAGGGATGCTTCCGTGTTCCCACCCACACACTCCTCAGTTTGGAGCACTATCAAGACAAATCACCATCTGGAAACGGGAGGCCAAGCTGGCAGAGCGGAGCTACAGAGAAACCTCCAGCAGCAGGACACAACATTGTACCAGTTCAGCATGTATTACAACAGAGTGTAGGTCATCAGGTGGTCTTGGTTCATACTGTCGCTACCTTAACGTCTTGCCTAACCCTAACCCTCCACTCAACCCTCAAACACACTGAATGAACACCAATCAAATGAGAGTATTTAAAACCTGATCCAGACTTACTACCCAAGATGTCTACCATTAATCTGATGGAATTCCTGATATATAAATAATACGTCAAAGCGTTTTATCAACGCCACATCTGAAAGACTTTTTGTGGTCTTTAGTCTTTAGTTATTTTTGTTTGTCCTAAAAAGGATTTTGTAAATCCTAAAGCCTTTTTTATTGTACCCAATACATTATCCAACTCAATAACTTTCCCCAAACATAAAATATAATGAATTGTTTTATTTTCATCATGGTATTTGTGGTGTTCAACACTTCCTGAAACAAACTCTGGATGAGATCAACTGGAGGATTCAGACTCTCAACCATTTAGTGTTTTCCTCAAAAACACAGCAGTAAATAAATACTCATCATATTTTAACTTTGGATATTTCCATTCAAATAACTGAAACAAAGTTCAACCCCTATTATGAATGAAACTGAATGAACTGCAGACATGAACACTGACATGTTCTGGATGGAGCTGTTATTTAAACTATATATATATATCTTATAGGTAAGATAAGAAATACTTTATTAATCCTGAGGGAAATGTAAGTGTCACAACAGCACCGTCCATCACACATCACATAACAATATAATAAAATACAGTTAAATGATAAAAAGAAAAGGTTGTTATTATACATTGTGCAGAAGGATGATAATAATAGTTATATAGAGTAATTCTTATCAGAGCAGAGTAGAAAGAGAGGGGAGGAGTTGTAAAGTTAACTAGAAAAATAGAATACAAAGATAGACAGAGCTATATAGCATAAATTATACTATATTCATTTTTCACATATTAAATAGAACTTATTCTATTTATCCATGTTTCATTCAGGTTTACCAACAACTGATTTTTATCTTGTCTTGTCTTGCAAGCTCTCAGAATCTGAACTTTGAAGTTGTTATGTTTCGTGAGCCATGGCAGTAATGATGCTGTGAGGAGTATTAGCTTGGTACACTAAATATTCAGTCTGTATGCAGAGGTGGTCAAACTTGCAAACCACCAAAAATCATCCCATCATCCAATCATCCAATCATCCAATCATCCAATCATCCAATCATCCCATCTCTTGGTATCTCTTTCCCTCTCAGTGGCGGCCATCTTGTCAAGTCCAAGTCTGGCTCAACCAGGCATCATGGGACGACCAAGCAGCATCCTCCAGTGATTCATCTACTGATGCAAACTGATGACCTGTGTTTGTCGTGCCGTTTGTATGCGTGGGTTTGAGTGTGTGTGCGTGTGTGCGTGCGTGTGCGTGCGTGTGTGTGCGTGTGAGCCATTGCAGGTGGACGCAGTGGGCTGTGTCAGCAGCCCTTACATTCTGGCTGCACTTATAAATACAAGTGCACACACACACAGACACACACACACAGACACAGACACACACACACAGACACACACACACAGACACAGAAACTCTTATAACCATCACAACTTAGTAATGAGTTGATTCTTTCTGTATGAAGGGAATAAAGGGAGGAGTACCGGAGAGAGATCGGCCTCTCATTCTGTGGTGTGTTCTAGCGCAGCGAGCCGGGGAACAGGCTGCAGCGTGCTGCGCGTGTCACGACGCATCACGTCTGTCCTGGATTAGCGGCGAGGACGAGTCCGCCCCTGAGAGACACTAGGTAACAGAGACAATTAGCTCAGCGCAAAATCAAACTCGTACCGCCCTAACCACCGGGAAGCAAAGTTCATCTACAGGCTGTGTACCGTACCTGTCCGAGGTGTGTGTGTGTGTGTGTGTGTGTGCGCGCGTGTCGATGTGCGTCTATGTGTGTACATCGAGGGCCGGCGGGGCTGCTTGTGTATATCTGCACTTCACCACCACCTCATCTCTTGCACCTTCTCAAGGAATAACGAGAGGACGTCAGAGAAAAAGAGCCTAAAAGACGGAGGGCGAGATGGAGGAGCGGAGGAGGGATGGAGAGATGACAGGCTTGGATGGAGCTCATTATTCAGAGCCCTGCTAGACTGCCAGCGTTTGATCGGGTCTGGCCACTCGGTGCTCTCACTGATAGCTGCCAGCGTACTGATAGGAATGACAGTTGTATCTGAGATGTATGAGAACCCGCTCGGCGCTGCGATAGTGTGTGTGTGTGTGTGTGTGTGTCTGTACGTGCGTGTCTGTCTGCATGCTAGCATGTATACGTGTGCAGGGTCATTTTTGTGGGTATGTGTGTGTGAGTGTGTGAGTGTGTAAGCTTGTTTGTGTTTGTGAGCACACACGCATAGGCATGAAACTGTGGCAGGATGAGCAGGAGGTGATCAGACGTTTTCTTGTCTCAACAATTATCTCTCTGAAAGTGTTTTACAAATTAGTGGGACTGTTCTTCATCCAAACGAGGAGGTGCGTTTTGTAATTACAATATCTTCATCATTATCCTACCTTAGCATATCTTCATTTTCATCATCAAGGCCAATATGGTCTCTTGGCCTCTTGTTTTCTCTCTCTCTCTCTCTCTCTCTCTCTCTCTGTCTCAGACCCACCACACACACACACACACTCTCTCACCCACACACACACACACACACACACTTGTATATCTCAACACGTAGGTAATTTTCTTTTTTGGCAAAGACTTGTTGGCTGTGTGGCCATATGCTGCTCTGCATGATTACTGGTAAGTTGGGCAGCATTGATAGATGTGTGTGTGTGTGTGTGTGTGTGTGTTGCCTCCTCCCCCACCCGCAATTGTATCATCAACCCACGCAAGTCATGCCTTTACATACCCAAACGGACACACAAATATTCTGATACGAACACAAATTATTTTTCTCAGAAACACACACGCACACACACACACACACACACACACACACACACACACACAAACAGGGCCAGCTAATGCTAATGAACAGGCGCAGGCGGATGAGGAGCCTCTTTGCGGAGGCAGATAACGGCAGACACAATGGCTACACTACGCCAGGGCCCACAGCCCCCGCTCTACCCTTTCTGCCCAAGCAGATTTAGTCCGCACGCATTAAGGCCATTATAAAAACATTGCCTCCCCCTTGTGCCCGCTAGAGAACTGTTTATTCATCTGCTAATACGATATGTTAATACTATGTGGGTGTGCTAATTCCAGCCGCATGCCCCGAAACTCTGTCCCCCACAATCCCTGTGACTGAAATATGGAAACTAGCTAATACATTTCCCCTTCGGACATGGAGCACAACGCACCGTTGTCAGTCGAGAATGTTTAGTGGCAATTGTGGAGCAATGGGGTTGAGATGTTGCGTTATGGATGGTCCACTTGCTCACTGGGTCTGAGAGGTGATGATGGTTTAAAAAGCCCAATAGACTGAAAATGAGGTGGTAGGACGGTTGCATAGTTCGCACTGCATATTCAAGTGCTCTTAGGTTTTGTACAGAGACGGAGCGCTATTCTAGGTGTGTGTTAGTGCTTGCGTGCCTATGTGTGTGTGTTTGTCTCTAATGGGATGGTTCTCTCAAATCAAATTGTGCAATGTGGCACGATGGTTAGCACTGTTGCCTCATAGAAGGTCCTGGGTTCAAAACCTGACTGGGTTCCCCCACAATGAAAGACATGCATATCAGGGACATACTCCTGCCATTGTCTCCCCGGGCTGGAGAGCGGCTGCCCACTGCTCCTAGTGGTCAGGAAGGGTTAAATACAGAGCTGGACGTGTAAACATGTACTTGGAAATGAAGTGATTCTGATTCTATGGTAATAAAATCAGTTGTTTGCAGACATGGGAATGCTTGCATGTTAGAAATGCTTACACACAACACATCTTTTGTGTCTGTCACACACAGACACACACACAGACACACACACACACACACACACACACACACACACACACACCACTCCAAAGCAGAACCACGGCACAGTGGAGTGAAAACAAAGCTGCATTTGTTGTCGCATAAAATAAACATGATTGCAGTAATTACATCACAATGAAGATCAAAAGGTTTCTCATTTAGACACAACTGCCAGCTAATAGGCGACTGCAAACCACACGCTTACCGCTCGGAAAACAAGCAGAGGATCCACGTAAACACTTGTCCACTCCAAAAAGACAATTTTGAACAAAGCTCAATTCAACACGTGGGCAAGGGACTCAAACACAGACACACTATATCACAGAGAAAAGAAAATAAACTTTCCATTCAGTTTGTTAACACCCAGCAGGTATTCTGACACATGTGCAGATTTATGTTGCATATGTACTTTTTTAGTAGTTTGAATGTGTCTTTAGCAACATAGTGAAGCACTGTAGTAATTGTGAATTACTTGCAATTATATGTCTTCTTCCTTAGTCCTTTTATCAAATGTTGTCACTTTTGTCTTAGCTTGGATGCTTGGATGCATAAATTTGTTCCATGATTTAAATGATTCAGTCTTCAGTCTATATTTTACCAGTTTTCTTACATATTTCAATTATATGGTGCAAATAGACTACAATAGTATTTTAGAAAAATGACATTGTAACAAAATATGAATTATAGAGGTTAATTAGAAACAACCAAAGTAAGGAAACTGAAAATAAAATAAATTGGGCCAATTGTCTTTTTATTTCGTTGAACACGTTTGAAGAGAGAAAGAATAGATGTCTCAACCTTGCTTAGCTTAGACTAAACCTGGACATGTGAATGAAATGATTCAAGTGGATGATCACACACACACACACACACACCTGTCCTCTAATGCTGGCATCAGGCCACCAGAGCAACAGAGAGGTGAGAACAGTGATGTTGGTGTAACCGTAGCAACCCGCTGGGATGTTGCGCTGCTGACCATCCAGAAGAATGTGTGCATGTTGCAAAGTTCACAATTCATTTAAAGAGAGAAAAGTATGACTACACATCAGTGCTAAAATCTGCGAGCACAAATACACCTGAGATCCGCTCAAACAGCCGCGCACGCAGATTATTTTTGTGATCGCTTTCACAGCACAGAATATCTCTGCTCGCACTGCAGCCTGCGAGGAGGAAACCCTGCTTCCAGTGTGCAGAATCTGAAGGAGCGCATTGCTCTGCTACTATTGTACTTCTGATCGCAAAACTGTCACCTGCTCGCTTACGACTGGTTCTTCTGTTTGGCAGGAAGTGGGCGGATCCAGTCACCATCGTATACCTAAATATAATTGGTTACAGCCCTCGTCTTCTATGATTGGCCGTTGCCTTTGTATCAGCGCAAATAAACAAGAAAGGACTAAGAAACGGCTGTGGAAACAACAATGAGAGATAATTCTACTAGAAAGATCTGATTAGACTCTTGGTTCAATTACTTATTAAGATGGATATTTTTTTAGTTTGTGAAGTGGCTTCTCAACAAACTCATCTTTCGCCTGCTCAGATCTCACATTTATTATTCATGGCATGGAGCTGTTTCAATCCAAAAACACATCATAATTCATGTGTATATTATGCAACACGGACAATGGTTCTCCAAACGTGAGACAGATATGAGCAGTAACACGATGTGGGGGTTTGATGTAAATGATTATTGTACTTCAATTAGTTACATGTTTCTTTTATCATCGACAGTATGATGCCAAACTTGTCGTATATTTTTCACATATCAGCCAGTGAATATTGTTATGCTACATATATGCTGTGACAGCTTCAAAGCTAACAATGACACACATGTTGGATGCAAACATTGATGCAAAACAATATTTTTCCCTATGCTGGTATGCAAATGTTGTTGCCTTCTGTCACAAATCCTCTCCAGGATTTAGCGGCGATAAACTGATGATTAAAGGAGCCATACAGTGAGAGTTGTATCAGAGATACGCAGCCAACGTTTCCTGTTTCCACCTCCTTCCCCTCCTCAGTCCTTCCTCGCTCGTCTTTACCTTTCACCCTTACAAACATCTTGTTTTCACAACACACCATCCTTGTCACTCCTTCATCCCTCCTCTTCATCTCTTACTCCTTCTATTTCCTTCTTTCCTTCCCTCCCTCCCTCAACCCCTTCTCTCTAGTTTTATCCCCCACCTCAGATCCCGTTAGCGCGCGCCCCTCCCCCGTCTCGCTGCGCGTGATAATCTGTATCCTGAAGGATATCGGTCCAAGAGTCCCTTTGATCCACGGCTCATTTCCCTCGTGCGCGTGAGGCGACCGACGGCCGTACGACTCAGAGCCCAGCTATTGATGTACAGTCAACAGTCTGGCGAAGGCCACCGCCATCTTGGCACCACGCACTGCTCCGCTGGTACAATAACACAGGCCAACCAGCAGGACAATGATTATGATGCTGTACCGTTTAAATGCATGTATCCTGCATAAAAATATAAAGAAATGAAGTTTAATAATATATTATTTATCTCTCTCTTTCTATAGATATATACATAGATAGATAGATAGATAGACAGACAGACAGACAGACAGACAGACAGACAGACAGACAGACAGATAGATAGATAGATAGATAGATAGATAGATAGATAGATAGATAGATAGATAGATAGATAGATAGATAGAAATTCAAATTGCATAGTCCTGGAAACTAAATTGGTGACTGTGTTAGTACATCAGTTTATTTATTAGTTTTAATGTAGTAGCCAGTTTGAGGATGACCTTGTGTGAACTTGACAATCACAGACTCATGAGCGAGTCTGAAGATGCAACAATGTAAAACACGTTATTTGCTATATTGTATCATTTAACTATAAAAAAATAACAATGTATAAACTCGAGTTTGGTCTATGAGATTTGGTGCGCAGCCAACCTGTTTTCCTACACTGATGTTCCTGCGTTGTTCCTGCAGCCTATAAATAGTACAGCTGTACATAGGACACCTATTTTTCTACGGGATAATCACACGCTCATTTTTGTTGCTACCAGCAGAATTTGCTGATGTATGTCAAAATCCACATGGGAGCTAAATCAGGTTGCTGTGGCCAATAATCTCAAGAGCAACTTAACTTGGACTAATTTGCTGGAGTTGAGAAAAGTGTCAAAGCTTTAAATGTCAAAAGAAAGAGACCTTGTGCGTTTTACACAATTACTTTCTTGAATACAGCAGTCATGTGTTCATTTTAATGTAACTGAATTACAGTCGTCCATTGCGAAGGCCAATTACTTTCCCTCCGAACATCGGCGCCTGTCTCTCAACTGGAATGTCACATAGTTAAAGTGTAGAATATCAAGGATATACTGTCCTGACTGAAGTCTGCAAAGGAGAAGATAATGAGGAAAAGTGAAAGTAATTTCAGAGTCACTCTTCTGGTATTATTCCTTGTAGTAGAATTATGGTAAATTATAGGAATTGACTTGCAGTGATTGGGCGATGTGTGTCCTTTAGGCAGAAATGGTAACGCACAGCTATTATTACAATCACGGCCAATTACGATTTCTCCATGATTGGTCAGCTGAGCATGAAAACTCTGCCAATAATTTAATTATTCGGGACGGTTATCGAATGACTGAACCTGAATGGCCTGAGGTACTGAATACAGTACATGAGACTGACTTTCAGTCAAGTTTTTGGCGAGACCAGAGGCTACGTGACATGAGCACAGGGGGCCTGAAGCAGCACACAGGACAGGACATCCACCATTTGGCCTGATTTCTGTCAGATGACTGGAGGCTTGAAGAAGCACGAGACTTCCTAAGCACGCGCATGACCTTTACAACACAAAGACACAAGGTTTATAAAGAGCATAACTAGAGGCAACGTAGAAACATTATGAGTTACTGTGACTTTAAGTACCTACAGTAGGTTTCTGACTTCTCACAATCCGGAAGCCATTTTCCTGAGAGAGATGAGAGAGGCTCAGGCTACATTTTCTCTATTTTCAGGATTCAAATGGATCCAGCTGAATACCAACAGGAACTCAATGGCCACTTCAAAAACCCAGAAGGCTCTCTACCTCCAAAACCCTTCAAAATGTGTCTGTCAGTGTCTCTGTTAACACCTCTTGTGTTGACATCATCTGGTAACTGTCTGTCTGTCCTGTCTGTCTCCGTATGTCCTGTCTGTCTCTACATGTCCTGTCTATCTCCGTATGTCCTGTCTGTCTCCTTATGTCCTGTCTGTCTCTTTATGTCCTGTCTGCCTCTATGTCCTGTCTGCCTCTATGTCCTGTCTGTCTCTATATGTCCTGTCTGCCTCTATGTCCTGTCTGCCTCTATGTCCTGTCTGTCTCTATATGTCCTGTCTGCCTCTATGTCCTGTCTGTCTCTATGTCCTGTCTGCCTCTATGTCCTGTCTGTCTCTCTATGTCCTGTCTGTCTCTATGTCCTGTCTGTCTCTCTATGTCCTGTCTGTCTCTATGTCCTGTCTGTCTCTCTATGTCCTGTCTGTCTCTATGTCCTGTCTGTCTCTATATGTCCTGTCTGTCTCCTTATGTCCTGTCTGTCTCTATGTCCTGTCTGTCTCTATATGTCCTGTCTGTCTCCTTATGTCCTGTCTGTCTCTTTATGTCCTGTCTGTCTCTATATGTCCTGTCTGCCTATATGTCCTGTCTGTCTCTCTATGTCCTGTCTGTCTCTATGTCCTGTCTGCCTCTATGTCCTGTCTGTCTCTATATGTCCTGTCTGCTCTCTATGTCCTGTCTGTCTCTATATGTCCTGTCTGTCTCTATATGTCCTGTCTGTCTCTATATGTCCTGTCTGTCTCTCTATGTCCTGTCTGTCTCTATGTCCTGTCTGTCTCTATATGTCCTGTCTGTCCTCTATGTCCTGTCTGCCTCTATGTCCTGTCTGTCTCTATATGTCCTGTCTGTCTCTATATGTCCTGTCTGCCTCTATGTCCTGTCTGTCTCTCTATGTCCTGTCTGTCTCTATATGTCCTGTCTGTCTCTATATGTCCTGTCTGTCTCTATGTCCTGTCTGCCTCTATGTCCTGTCTGTCTCTATATGTCCTGTCTGCCTATATGTCCTGTCTGTCTCTCTATGTCCTGTCTGTCTCTATGTCCTGTCTGTCTCTATGTCCTGTCTGTCTCTATATGTCCTGTCTGTCTCCTTATGTCCTGTCTGTCTCTTATGTCCTGTCTGTCTCTATGTCCTGTCTGTCTCTATATGTCCTGTCTGTCTCTTATGTCCTGTCTGTCTCTATATGTCCTGTCTGCCTATATGTCCTGTCTGTCTCTCTATGTCCTGTCTGCCTCTATGTCCTGTCTGTCTCTCTATGTCCTGTCTGCCTTGATGTCCTGTCTGTCTCTATATGTCCTGTCTGTCTCTATGTCCTGTCCATGCCCAGATTCTCAGCCCTCCAGTAACAAGGCAGAGTTGTCCACAGCGTTGATTATCTAGATGAGGGTCAGGTGAGGACATGGTCAGGTGAGGACATGGACCAGCCACACAGCCCCTGGCAGATTCTACCATTATAACCTGTCCTGCTTTGCACTTTGAACCCATGAACCATTAGAAAAAAGGTCTTGTTCATTGAGGTCTCAGGGCAAATGACCATTAGTAACAGTCAGGTGCATGTGATTGAACAGCTGTGCTCACAGATATTATGCTTCATTGCAAATTGAGATCACGTTTCTGTGGCCATTCATGGATATATGCCATTTCCAGAGTGAGGACTCATAAAGCAAACTTAGTCATTAAAACATACTGATCTGCTTATCCCTTTGACAGAACATTAATATTCTTTCAATGAGCTGCGGGAAAATGTCCCCGTATCACATGTGGCATGATAATTGCTCTTGCCTGCAGCAAATGGTGAAAGTTGAGACAATTTTCAGTTGAACAAATCGGCTGTGTAGAGGCCTCCAGAGCAACACACTGCACACGTTACTGTTCTATTACAGCTAATTAAACACGGAGCTGGACAGAGAAACCGCCGCCTGGCCGCCTCCGTCCCTCGTGAGTCATTACGCTTTTAGTGTTCACACACTGACCATCTCAACATACTAACTGTACCCTTAATAAGCCGGAGCTGAGTCAGGCGGATTCTTTCAGACTTAGGAATCATAAAGAGGCCAAGAGGACAATTAGTTTGTTAAAACTTTGAATTTTAACTGGAATCTTATTTTACTTTATGTGGATATGGACAATGAAACAGAGGAAAACAATTTACTCCCGTGTTGTAAATGAGCTGCATGAGTGCAGCGCAAAGCCAGGCTGAAACGTTCCCCGCGAGGCTGAAAGCCTGACACACCGTTAAGCCTGAATGAGCATCCCAGTCTCTCCCAAGGTCTTTGCTGAATTTGTAATTAAAAGTTTTGCTGAATGCAGCTACGCTCTTGACTCAGCAGCTTTTACTGCAAACAAACATTTTATTTTGTCTTCTCTTTCCTGCTCAGCCTTCAACTCTGTGACTCGCTGTCTCCCGTTTCACCGGCAGTCACTGCCTCTCTGTCTGTGTGCTGCTTTCTGTTTTTAAGATTGATAGATTCAGGATTTATTTCAAGGGACCGTATGAGAATGAAGAGACTTTCTACATTGAAAGAGTTGTGCAGCATGAGATGGTTGAGTAGAGAGAAAGAGAGACAGACAGACAGACAGAGTGAGAGCAGCAGGCAGAACGTGCTTCAGACCTCAGGACTCAGTAATGACCTTTCAATTTCTTTGAATTTGTTGAAAACAGTACAAACATGCAGGATAAAATAATTGCATTTTGAAATTGATATATATATATATATTATTTTTTTTATCCTATATACCTTTCTATAATAGCAATGGAGAATGTATTGCTACATGAACACACACATTTATACACACACACACTCGGCTTCGAGAGTTCCCCCGTCTTCAGTGTTTTCCTTTGATGGAGGACTAATTGCGCCGGTGTCATGGGAGAGAAGGAGCCCAGCTCACACTGTAATTGCAAAAGTGCTGCACACTTATCAGATCCAGCCCAGTATAAAAAGTTGTTTTTTTGTACAGGCATAATGCAACCGGTGAAATATTATCTCCATCCCCTGAAATTGAACAGAGAGCCAAGATTCTATTTGCAGATAACAAAACCCAACTGACACCCCATCTACCTCCGACCTCCCAGCCCTCCGTCTCCCAGCCCTCCGTCTCCCCGCTGGACTGCTTCACCACGCTACTGTTACTGCCGACCAGTAAAGGCACCTGATGGCGTTAAGGGAGACGTCCCACCGTAAGAAGCTACTCTGACAGGGAAGCTAATCACAGCTGAGACAAGCAGGATCAGATGTGCAGAAAAAGCATTGAGAGCCTTTCTTTGTCTATTTTTCTGCCTGTACATTTTTTCAAAATTTTCAACTCAACGTCTGCTTTCCTCTTTCCTTCCATTTGGAAGCGTCCGTGTGAGTTTGGACAAATAAGCAGGTTGGATTTAATTCAACACAGAAACTCATCACCAGCTAAGCTAGTCAGGCTGATTCCATTGAAAGGTTCAGTGGCTCACCGTGACCTCCTCTCAGCGATGCGGGGGACCTGTAGATTGAGATCGGTGCTGAGGAGCTATGCCTCGCCCCCTGCAGGTGATGCTGCTCGGCATGCGTATAGGACACCGCCAGCCCCCGAGGTTCAGCGGCGGCCACAGAGCTGCCCGATCTCCCTGCCGGAGATGAGCCCCTCGCGGACCCGGCGATACATCCTAGAATCAGCCACCACATCCAGGCGGTCTGGTAAAGGAGAGCAGGGCCAGGTAGCCGGCGGGGGGGCCCCTTCCTGGAAACCCGCAAAGGCAAAGTGCCGATGGGGCACATGATTGCAGCCCGGATGACTCACACAGACGCACGGCGCAGGGTGTCGTTACACGGAGCGCCAGTCTCATGGTGGAGAACACCCCATAATAAGGACCATTTGCTTCTCAGCCCGCTCTCCTCCTGGACCCCTTGGACGCCCGGCTCCAGTTGTATGTAGCTCTACGTTAGGTCCAGATTAGACCACTTAATGAGAAACCATCCCCCGGGGGGACAAACTTCACCCTGAGGACTTTCTCTTTTCTTCTCTCTTTTACTGTCGCAAAATACTTCTGAGCCTCAAGGATTTAGTCTCAAATGTTGCTTTCACAATCCACTTTACTCTGCAGGAAGACAATCACCAAGAAGACTCTCCTTTCTTCTCATGGCTCTGTCTGCACTTTGAGAGAGAAGAGCTTTCAATGAATCTCTTACTCGCAATCCTTAAAATACGCATTTGCCACCATCCAGCGGAGAAGTACAGTGTGAAGACCTGGATGAAGAGCTGCTGGCTGTGGAGCCTGACTGCTTCACCTCGGTCGTGTTGCGCTCTGCGTGTTTGTATCAGTCCCACAGACAGAGCCCCGGTTGTCTCTCACTCTCTTTCTCTCATAAATACGCTCAGAGGCAATCTTACGAAAAGTCAAACCACAGAGAGACTCTTCACTGCCTGTAAAGAAAAGACAACACAATATCCACGGAGTCTTGTTTTGTACTGTCCACTTTTTTTCGCAACTTGTTTCATCTCCTGATGAATTTCAAGGTATCCATCACATGAAATGACACCAAAGAGAAGAAGAATCCCTTCGCGGTTTGTCTGTTGTCTCTTGGGCTTCTTGGTTCCGTGTCTCTCTACAACCCCCCTCCCACAGGCACCTGAACACACAGGCAGCAGCGATGATCTGCCTCCTAAACCAGCCCAACAGCGAG
>OMKK01091430.1:26832-49355 GCA_900302305.1 Polymixia japonica
ACTTAGAACTTCATTTTTTTTACATGATTATTCTACATCATAGGTGGATTATCAGGGAGCTGTGGCTCTTACCTTGTGCTCCCTCCTATTGGATGCTTGTAATTTTGGTGATCCAGGATATTGAGCTTATTCTACTGTAGCACTCATTGAAAGTAATTTGTGATTCAATGGTCCAATAAAAAAAAAAATTATTAATTAATAATTTAATTTAAATTAAAAAACATGATTTCCTAATTGAATTACACAGTTGTTTTCTAATGCCTTTAAAGCTAGCTAGTTGTAAATATAAGGTGTTTTTGAGGGCAGCAACTATCTGCTCATGCACTTGAATTGACATTGACAAGAGATCACTTGAATGAATGTGTAACGACGGTGAGCAAGTGCTGTTGTGATGTGTATGTGCCTACACAGGAGTCAGTACTCCAGAAGCTCCAGTGTGGACCTGGAGTCTGATGGTGACATGTTCAGCCCTCTTGGTCCACAGCACCAGAACCACACATACAGTGATGTCTTCTCCGAAGCCGCTGACTGTCATGCAGCCCAATGCCCCATACACCAGCGCTATGGTACGTTTCAGGGTTTTCAACGCTGATGAAATGTAAAATGAAGTGTAAAGTAAAGTGAAGCACACTAAACCATGGCTCTACACATGCACCATTACACAGTATGAACATTAGGTAAGTCAGTGGAGGAAGGGAAGCACAGTATAGGTCACTATAGCAGTGTGAAAATTCTGAAATTTGCATAACTTATTGTATTGTACCCTGACTGAAAAAGCAACCGTCACATAAATTTCAATATCATGGGGAAAAAAAAGTGTTATAAGTATTATAGCATGTTGTTCCACTCCTGCATTTCCTCTGGTTCCTGTTTCTCATGAGAACTGAAAGGGAGGAACTAACACCTGAAACCAAACACTTACACTCTTGAAATCCATGTTTGCCTCAAGAACAATTAAAATGCCACTGGCACTGGCGTTTCAGTTAACTTAAAATATTCACTAGCTTGAAGACTGACAAAACATCTGATGCTTTGCGGTAATGTTGTGGAATTGAGAATCATGATGCATTCTCTCTTCCTTGTTCTAAAGGTTGTCTTCAGAGCCGCAGCCTGTCGCTACTGTTCAATGTTTAAGTGAACAGTGACTAATGTCTAATGCAGAAATTCCCCTGCTGTGTTACTCAGACCCTTCCCACTGCCACCAGGAGAGATTTTTCTCAGACGGCACCCCACCACCTATCCCTAAGAAGAGGCTGGCTCGCACTCTGTCCCTCCCCGTTGCTGACATACCTCCACCTTCTCCTCTGTTCCACGTGTCTCCGTTACAATTCCACAGGAGCCCTCACAACTTCGACAACCCCCTATACATGCTAGCACCCATAGCAGACACTCCTCATACCCATAAAGAAAGAGAAGAGGTTAAACCGGTCGAAAGGAATCTGGGACCGTTGCTGTGCCTCTCCCAACTATCCTTCGATACGCCGGACGAACAGCTCCCGTATTTCTTTAGCAGTTTTACCAACCGAGGCGTTGTTTCCCAGGGAATTCAGCATTGCCACCTGCTATGTCTTAGAAGTATGGCGCAGAGTGTGGAGGCCGGGATCCTGCTGCAGGGAGAGACCAGTGAGAGTGATGTTGAACCATATCAACCCCAGGATTTCCTGCTGTGTGAAGGTTACAAGCCCAGGCTGATAGGAGATGCACTTTACTACAGCTTGAATAGCCCCAGGTTTCCAAGGAGGGTGCTTGGGGCAAGGGTAAGGATACAGCTCATACCACGACCTTGCTTATCATAGTTTATTTATTCCTACTCTTAAATGCAAGAGTGTGATGGCATGCGTGATGTTTAGATGCTGCATAATTTATTCTGTTGTTGTATAATGTTTTCTCACATTGCAAAAAGAGCCCTGTTAGAGACAGAATGATCCATATCAGCAGTAGATACAACAGCAGTTGACCTGATATACACCCTGAAATACCACAGACACTTCCTCCCAACTGCCATCAGGTGTTGTTAAGAAATCCAACTGCAACAGCAAAGGCAGAAAACATTAACAACTCATTTGAATCACACATAACAGTGATATAGGTTTTCTGAATATGATTCATGATTCATGATTCATGATTCTGCTCATTTTCTTTTTGAAAGATTTTCATTTTCTTTTCTTTTTTTTAATTCTTTTTTTATTCAGGTGCACAAATTGGTTAACCCAACTCTCTCAGCTGACGCCACCACACGGCCTTCACATGTCAATCTCCAGGAGGTCATAGTTCATTTCCCACCTGGTAGTACCCTGAATAGTGACTCCATCACGCGACTAACAGAAAACTCTGTACTGGCCTCTGCTCCTTCACAGCCACACTGCACTGCTGTAAAACCATCATGTGGAGGCAGCAATGAGTCTGTCCAAAGCCAATCGCATGTTATGAACATCAATTTGCCCACAGTTCTGTCTTTAATCCAGAAGGGATTCTCAGTGAGTGTTGAAAGAGACCTGCCACAAGCTACTCTAGAAGACTTTATTCAGGATAGCCGGTCACTACAGAGCTCTGAGCCCTTGCTGTATGAAAGACAGCTGTGTGTTCTGTTCCTACAGTTGATGATGGGGTTGAGACATCTGTACAGCAACGAAGCCCCTGGTGTTGAGCTCAGGCCTCAGGATATCTTCCTAGTGTGGCCCAGAAGGCAGATAACAGAGGAAGAAGTGATGAATGAGCAAGAACAGGACGGAACAGGGAGCAGTACTGATACCAGTAAAGCAGAGAAACGCAACAGTGTGACAGAAGAAATGGTGCAGGGAGAGAGGCAAAGAGGAGTCCACTTGTTATGGGGGAAATGGGGTTCCCCTCGTCTAGTGTTGGGCCGTCATCATCCTTATCCCTCTCCATCTCACACCCCTCCCTCCATTAACACACAGATTGGAGCCCTACTTCAATACTGTCTCCAACCTGGAGACGGCCTTACCTCTCTCATACAGGGCTCCATTACAAACCTTACCAGCTCTCCATATAAAAGCGGACTGCTTAACCTAGCCTCTTGGCTCCAGGAGGGGGCCAGCGGACTAGAGATGGCAGACACAGTGGCCATGTTTCAGGTCCTTCTCTGGGGTCCCCGTGCTCAGCTCTTCCAGTTGAATTACGTGGACTTGAACACCACCACCGTCAACAATTGGCTGTCGATCAAGCATGCTCTGCTGGTGATGAAGTTGGCAGAGAGAGGGCTGGTCCAGGATCAGTCTATTCTGGATTGGGAGGACTGCCTCTGCCTGCAATATCTATCATTTTGTGACTGTAAAACCGTAATGAGGGCAGTGGAGAGGCTAGGAATCATTCTCAATATAGGCAATGTATAACCTGTGAAACAGGATTCAGGTGATGGCTCTATTATTGCTTTCTAGCTGAAAACTAGCTTGACAATTGAGTTAATTGAGTAAGCACAAATTCACTAGATGCATGTATAGACCAACTAGTACAAATTAAATGATAAACATAATAATATTCAAGTTATTGTGCAGCGATACGAGATCCATCATTTGTTCTTGTAAAAAGATGCTAGCCGTCAAGACCACTACCATTCAATATTGTGCCACTATTCTTGTCTCCCTTGTCCTCATTGACCTGATTGTATATGATTGTGTCCATATATTGTATAAGGAACAACAAAGGAACAATAAATCATATCCGATCCATTCTGTTGCTTAGTAACAAATAGTAGGCTATTAACTCTTACAGGAAACTTGTATGACTTTACAAGACTTCATACTCCACTCTCTAAGGTGAGCACTTTTATTAAGCAGTTACATCATGCAGATTTCTGTCAAGTGAATCAAAACAAATTAAATTCCATGCACACATTAAAAAATATATAAACATGAGAATCAACTGAAAATGACTATGGAAACAAATCTAATTACATGAATAAGATGAATGTAAAATTTTAACCATAAATATTACATCATAGAGATGATCATTGAGGTGTACGAGGAGGATGAAGAGGAAATCAGCACTACACATCATGGAAAGGAATACAGTGATGAGGATACGTTGTCTAGATTTTACGTGGGTGCTTGCTTTACATTCCTGGCCTTAAAACATCTTACACTAGTGCAAATATCATTGCAACACAGCACATGGTAGGTAAAACTAAACAAAAAAAATGAAGAAAAACTCTTTCACAGGAAACCTAAACCATAATGAGCTTGGGTTATATTCATTTCCAAAAATTATAACAATGGGTAGATACAGGAGGGGTGCAAGGAAAAACAAATGTTTGTATTTCAGCGTGATTTAATCGTCGTCAGAGGAGTCTCGCTCAATGCTGTAAGCCATGAAGAAAGCGTCGGGGCGGGTAGGGACGAGGGGATGACCCGGTCTCACAATCTCAAAGCCCAGGAAACTGAACGTACGCAGTAGGGATGCTGCAGAGAGAGGAGATATGGAAATATTAATGTCTGAAAGGCTTGATTTAACCTCTTCAGCAGTGAGTTTTAAATATTGCTATTCCTCTTCCTGTTGTGCCCCACCACACGTTTGACCTGCATGGTAGGCATTTATTCAACAGTTTGATTCACAGCTTCCTGTTGGTCTCAAAGTCAATTGCAAGACTTCTATCTTTAATATAAACAAATTAATAGTCTATTAATGTTTTAAATGTTCAGCTACAACATACAACTCAAGATTTGCCTCTGAATGTTGGCTTTGTACTGTCAAATATATTGCCACGTCACATGTTGCATTATCTTCTTCAGAGATACCAAGAAAAACTGACAGATGCATTATACATCAAGCATTAGTCATCATAATGTGCAATTTATACACATAATTCCCTTATTTTAATCACTGGTGTGCTTACTTAAGTGTTAAATGATAGCCTATAATTAGTTTGTTTGCTAAATTGTGTTCCAACTTGTTGCTGAAGAGCAGACTGATTTGGGCTGCTTCCTTGGGTAGTTCAGATTAAAACTCTGGCAGCCTGCCTGGATCATTTAATTTTTCAAATGTATGAATACAGTTATATAGGTTTTCTGAAACAAAGTGCAGTTTTCAACATGATAATTGCCTTTCTGATCCTAATCTCACAGAATGTTGTATCATGCGCTAAGCATTTTAATCTCAATGGTGTAAATGTTAGCTGGCACCAACCAGTTGATTTTACAAATGTGTGATTTAACGCAAGCTGTCACGACAGCATAAACTTAGAATTTGGTAGATAGTGGTGCCAATGTTTTGCCAGAGCTTTGACTTTATGAAGGAATGGTTAGAGAAGAAAGTCTCACCTCTATCGTCACGGTTCTTGTGGAAGCAGATGAACACATGATCAACCTGCAGCTGTTCTTCTGCAAACTCCAGCAGGAGAGCAAAACTGGGGAGAAACAAAACAGGGAGGTATCAATTCACCCGCAGAAGTTAACGAATCACAAAAAAAAGATCTCCAGACCCCACCTCCATTCACAAACCAAACGTGTTCTTCAAGAAAACAGTTTTACAGTTTTTTTTACCACTGACAAAAGACAAGCAGTTACATGTCGAGCAAGTTTTACCGACTGACCTGTCTTTGCTGCCCTCAGGCAGAGCTCCAGGGGGGATTTCAACATAAAGGTTCCCCCCTTTCAGTGCTGCCCTCCATACGGTGTGCTTGCCTTCAGAACGACGGGGCTCGAAGAGCAGGAAGCGCACTCTGCCATTGGCAGGGGGCGGCTCCTCAAGAACCAGCAACTGAGCATCCTAGTGAGGCAGGAGAGCAAAGAGATAGAAAAATGGTATTACAGCGTGTAGAATGACCTAGAGAAGCGACATTTGAAGTACAATCTGCAAGTTGAATATGTTAATAATCGGTTTAGTCAAAGTTGATTAAATAGAAAAGGAATTCTGAACACGGTTGAGGAAACAGCATAGCCTAACAACACACAGTACCAAATGCCTCAGCTTGTGAAGTAGGTCAGATATAAAGAGGGAGTGTGTTAAGTTTAACACTGAAGAGATAATAGGTACATTGGTCTGTGTGCCTCTATCAGTGAGGATGAACCTTACAGTTTCATTCAGACATTAGAAAACTATGGCCTTCTTGCATTCCAAGTAGTAGGCCAATTTATTAAAACAATCAATGCAGGTAGAAAAGGTTTATAGGTTGTAAAATAAATAAATAAATGAGTAAAAAGTGGTTGAACTCACAGAGTAGAATAGCTTAGCTGAAAGATTGCGATCCCGCTGGTCATTCCCTCGCCCACCTGGGATCTTCAGGGGTGGGAGAGGGGCATCAGGAGCACCACAGAGGCCCCGGACACGGGTTACTGCAACAGGAGGAGCACCTCCTGGGACTGGAGATACTGGAGGGCGAAACAAATACACACACAAATGGAGCCATTATTACAAGAAAATTCTCAGAGCTAGTGATATCAACTACCGTCCAGAGGAAAAAAAGTTTACGTCAGAGATTATTGTAAAACATTGACTTTAGCTGAGCGAGACGACTCATTGTAAACCACAACCATTGCTTGGGGTAGAAGTTAAATCAGAAATAGCAATCGTTGACTAAATCAGTCTGCATGACTTTGATTAATGATAAACACTTGGCTTGGGTGCAAAGAGTAACAAACAGGGCCCTGGGGTGTTTTATTTTTTGTTACACAACCACAGAACACTAGTTTGTACTGGCTTATCATCACTGATGACTCTGGCAGCCTGACTAAAAATAAAATGGCTGTCGTAATTCAGTGTGCCGAGTTTCAGCCAGACAATCACTAGTGCCACAAGTGACATTTTTTGTTTTCACTTCACCCATTGATCACTGAGTAAGCTAGAGGAATGTGGGTGAAGGTACATGGCTGCATATGCTCATGGTCATGTTGCCCACCGGAAAAAAACAAGTTTCGAGTTTCACTTTCAAATTCCTCAGAAATGCATTGATTTGAGTGTGCTACTTGTTTCTCTAGCATCACTTTATCCTTAGTCTAACGGTGAAAAGATTCCTGCAGTGAGGCTAGGTTATTAGAGACACGGGTTAAATCTTTTTGTCTAGCATTTGGCCTACTTAAGGCCTGAACTGCTGTGTCTGACTGCCTTACACTAGCTAACAACAGCACAGGGACGAACACCAGCCTATACAATCCACTGAGTCGGACCGGCCATTTTGATTTCAAGGCCAGTCAATGTGTTTGAGAGAATTAGCCTGGCGTTTGTATGTGTGTGTGTGTGTTGTACACTGCATTGACAACGTTGAGAGTAGGCCTATTCTCAGAGCTCCTGTTGGGAAGAAAACCCATTAGCAGCAGCACTGCCACCACAGTGACTCAAACACACTCACAGATGCTCGCTTACGCAAATGCTGCTGCTGTGCTATATGTGGAGCAGACGCGTGAAAATCAACAAGAACAAGAAGTATTGTAACCCTCACAGCTCAACCTAACCAAGTGCATATGCATTATTCAAGCCATTGCCAAATCATGTAAGTCATAGGTGTCATATACTGTTACATAAAAAGGGGAATTTAACACCAAGAGTACTGGGCACAGTTCTTTTGACTACCCACATTACCAGATTACGGTAAGCCAACTACTATCTTTAGATAAAACCCTCTCTGCCCTCAATTAACTTTTCTGCACTGTTAACATTTTTTGAAATCCCCATGTCCACAATAGGCAGTAATGCACACTCATGAGCAGGGTTAGCTTGGTTAAGACAGCTGCACTGGTCACATGAGAAGTCTAAAGCTTCTTCTTGCCTAACAGCATGTTTTCAAGATAGGTTTCATAGCTTGTTAATACAAAAACCACCAACTACCTGAAAAATATTCAAAACAAAAAAGGTAGGATGTAATTAAATTTTAATTAAGATTGGAAAACCGGAATAGCCTATTAGTCTGCTAAATGGAATGGGAATGGAATCCAACATACTACTTCCCCTTTGGAGAGCACTGTGGAAATTTCCAAAAATTGAGCAGGGCTGTAAAATGAGACAAACAGCCTTAACCAATATCTTGTCAAGACATGACTGATGTCACAGTGAAACACAGCAGTCCAAGATATTGTTCATTCATGACCTATATTTACAAACGTTCAAGCCCCTGTGTTCTCATTTAAGGGCAAACAGCACGTACTCAGTGGGAACCAAGCCAGAAAGCAAACAATCTTGTCGCATTTTAACCAGCTCAAATCATCCCATAATGATTAATTTCTCACCAAGTTAGACTATGGGGACAGCACAGCCATCAAAGATTATATGTAGATATTGATTGACCATGGGGGTTAATTGCTCTGTTATAAACCAAGAAACAGATATCCTTCTATTCCACTATGGTACATGATGACTTGGCACCTGAGCCTGAGGGCGAAATGGAAAAAAACAAGCAGGCTAGCGTCACACTAGCAATAACTCGTCAAACGAGTCATCAAGCTAGGAACAAGCCACTTGGAGATGCTTTATAAATCAAGAGAATTATTGCCCCTCATATCCAGAAATATGCAAGTTAAATTCACGTCACGTCTAATTTAGGGACTTGGATAAACGAAGAGTTCGTCATGTTTATAACATTCCTTGTTTTTCTTTACAACTACAACCTTCAAAAACACCCGCCTCATATAGTAATATTAGGTAACAGTTTACTAGCTAACGTGGTTTAAATTAGCAAACACTAGCTATTAAAACCAACAAACCTTTAAGAAAAACTTCCTTAAGTGGTTACGTTGTTGTGGGGTTCAAGATGACTAGTATAAACAACCTTTGTTAAACCCCGCGGCTTTAAATGGCCTTGTTGTCAATAGCATACTAGCTACTTCTGGCTAGCTAGCACATTCGCTTGTTAACACCTTCGCGTTGCGTTAAATCGAGCTGCTGCTAGCTAAAACGCTAGCTAGCTAGCTAGGACCTCCACAACAACGTCGACGGTCGGGTGCTGTCTATTTACTGGATACCGATGTTTACCGAAAAGCCGTTGACTAACCTAGGTTACTGGTTTATCGTCTGAGACTGTACCAAATTGTGTCATTTTAACAACATTGAATAAGCGTAGTATTCAAAATGTGGATTATGTGCTGGTACTATTATTTTGAAAGAACAAAAGGTGTAAACAAGACATATGGAAATTGTACGAATCCAGGAAATAGTCGACAACGCTAAGCTAGGCCGCAGTTCTTTTTACATTGGCTAACACCAATTTCCACAACAACATACCTTTCACTTTCAGGTTTATTACTGGTTTGTTCAATAACTGGCATCTTGGATAAGTTTCTCTCTTTTTCTCTAACAAAACAATGGCTATTCAATATCGTCTGTAGGTTGGATTTAACCATCCGGCCAACGTCCACTCCCGCAGATCGCTCGTGCCTCTCCTCCTCAAATGATACATGAAGAGAGCACGCAGCAGTATCTGACAGAGGGGCGTGTCCCGCTCACCATGACGTCTATCAGCGAATATATGACGCATTTAATGAACTAATTTACTATATAACTTAAACACGTTAAGTACATAAATAAAATAATAAAATAAACCGTTAAACATGTCAGCGTATAGCAGTACCCTGATGTCATTGTTATTGAATATTTTAGGTTAATACTGTGTTTTAATGATAACTCCGTTTTTTGTTATGGTGCTTGAAAAGTAATACCAAGGGAAGCCCGGAAGCGTTAAAAAACGGTAAACAAACATGGAACTACAAGAAGAAAGAAGTTTAAGATGGTACATAAAAAACACATGAAATCAGAGGAATGCAAGCATAGGTTATATTACACACCTAGTTTATTCATCAACCATTTATTTTAATTTTTGCTTAATGATGCTGTTTTGACAAAAACAAATACATTATTTTATATTATAAACCTCTCATCCACCCAGTAAGGCAAGAGCCTGGAAGACAAGCAGTCGAATCAGGCAGTCGATCCCTTAAGTGTCTTGGCCGTGAAGTCCCAAACCCACAATCGTACGTAACATGTTTTGGTGTTGTCAAGGTAACGTGATATGTCGCAAAATGCTGTCCCATTCCTATTTATACCATTTTGAACGCTTGAAGCCTCTCACACTCACGCACTTACCAGGTGACATCAAGTCTGTGAGGGTTCAGGGTTTAGGCCTTAAGGGGGACATTGAGATTGGACCTAATTCCGGGCTACATGCACTTCTGCACTTCTACACATATCACAACTTGTTGTCGTTCCTCCTGAAAGATGGGAGTAGACGTTTTGATACATATACTGTGCCAGTGGTTAAAAAAGTTTCAGCTGTAGTAAGCTAAAAGTTTCCCCTGTCTTTTTTGATTTTTATGATAATGTGGTGCAGGTGCATTTCAGCTTGCTAGCAAACCTGTCGTCATTGTTTGTTTTTTGTCAACCATGCTAAAGGTAGCTATGTAAATAGCCCCTAAAAGGCCTGAGTATGTTTTGCAAGTCGCATTCATTCATGCATACGTGATTAAGTGTATTGTGCAAGATATAAAGTGACATGTGACTATTACAGTATGAAAAGAAATCAGAGCATTCAGGATTTCTTCAAAACAAAGAAATCCAAAACAGCAGAGCAAGATAGAGCAGCCAGCAGTGCTCGTCAGTCAGAGGATGAGAGCCAGCTTGACACTGGTAGGGATGGACAGCAGGAGCCTCCAGCTTGACACATAGGTAATGTAAATGTAACGTCAAATCCCGATCGTTCCAGGTTTCTCTTTAGTAAGCACTTATTTGATTGCCTTGATAATATCAATGACATTGTGGTTAATTGCCAGACATTGAAACTAAAGTTGAAACTTGTCAATTATGTGTAGAAGTGCAATAGTCATTATTTCATTTTAGTCATCTGGGTTGGGTAACATACCACTTAGCCTACTTAAAAAAATGCTGACAACATATGTGTTTTTGTGGACTCAGACAAGGATACTAGTGATGAAGGCCCTTGAGCTTCACCTGCACATCAGGGTATGCATGCATTTGCCTTATTTAAAACGTTATCTGCTTTGACTTGGGATGGGGATGTTTCACTTTTGCTATACTTATATACAGTGGCTTATACTGTCATTCAGGGCAATACAAGTGTGAAAATGTTAAATATGACTAATTTGACATACAAATAAATTGATACAATGGTTAAATTCCCTGTATTGCTTCAGGTGTGTCAAGTGAGCCACTCTCAGACAATGCTACTGACAATGAGACCCATCCAGCAGTACCTGCAGGGTCACAAGGGGATAGTGAAACCATCCATCAGTACCTGCAGGCCATGTAGGGTCACCTGGGGATAGTGAAACCATCCAGCAGTACCTGCAGGCCATGCAGGGTCACAAGGCGATAGTGAAACCATCCAGCAGTACCTACAGGCCATGTAGGGTCACCTGGGGATAGTGAAACCATCCAGCTGTATCTGGAGGCCATGCAGGGTCACAAGGCGATAGTGAAACCATCCAGCAGTACCTGCAGGCCATGTAGGGTCTCCTGGGGATAGTGAAACCATCCAGCAGTACCTGCAGGCCATGCAGGGTCACAAGGGGATAGTGAAACCATCCAGCAGTACCTGCAGGCCATGTAGGGTCACATGGGGATAGTGAAACCATCCAGCAGTACCTGCAGGCCATGCAGGGTCACAAGGGGATAGTGAAACCATCCAGCAGTACCTGCAGGCCATGCAGGGTCACAAGGGGATAGTGAAACCATCCAGCAGTACCTGCAGGCCATGGAGGGTCACAAGGGGATAGTGAAACCATCCAGCAGTACCTGCAGACCATGCAGGGTCATGAGGGGATAGTGAAACCATCCAGCAGTACCTGCAGGCCAGGCAGGGTCACATGGGTATAGCGATGTGGCAGCCCTTGTTGCCCCACCTGGACCTCATGGTATGCCTTAATATTTCCCTTTTCATATGAAATATATTGTACTTCATTAATATATTGTACTTCATTCAATTCTTTCATCTGTATTAATGCCCCAATGAGCACTTCTCTCCCAATAAGTTACATCTATGACTTATATGACACTAAATGCAGGATCTGATTATCATACTTTTGTCACTTTCAGATATTTCAGTCAAGAGCAGCGGGTCCCACTCAACCTCGTTTAAAGATGTTTCCAAAAACTGTGGACCAAGGAAGAAGCACAAGGTCTTCCTAAAGAGGAGCAGGAAGGAGGAGGACTCCTTTTATTTTGTATATATATATATTTTTTTGTTTTGTTTTGTTTATTTGTTTGTTCGTCTGGGCATTTCAATACGAATATTTCACAGTAATATTAAAACAAAACTCCTTGTTTTGTTGTCTGATATTTTATGGGTGTAATTCTGAGGTGGCCTGCTATCATTCTGAAGTGAACTTGTTGTATGAAAACAGGGAGTTTTGTTTTAATATTACTGTGAAATCAGAAGTAACACATTTCATATATGAGATTTTAGAGGGCTTTAATTTTGAAATTCCACATCAGAATTGTCTGATATTTTATGGGTGTGATTCTGAGGATGTCTGCTATCATTCTGAAGTGAACTTGTCGTATGAAAACAGGGAGTTTTGACTTGCCAGTTCAATACCCTTGATAATAATCCTATGTAACACTATTGGCTATGTTTGTCATCTGGTAGGTTACAGAGGAAGGTGGCTCTGACGCCTCCAATGTCCTGCAGTACCCCTGGTGGTCTGGTGGCTCCACTGCAGCCCTCCTCCTCTGCAGCCAAGGAGCACAGCGTACGCAGGAAGCAGGAGAAACAGGACGACGCTCAGCTCATTATTGTATGTTGGCATTGTCTCCATGCTTAGGAGGGCCAGCAAATTGTGTTGCTTCTAACAGTGAATTATATTAATTACCTATCTATTTTAGCAGTTAGCATGGCCTGTCACTCTCTAATGGACAGTTTTGTGCTATGTTTCTATAAAAATATATATTTTCTTTATTTCACATGAAGAGCTATTCATTTAAATGTATTGCTTTTCAGTATTATCCATGTGGGGCTGTTTAGATCACAAAGGAACCCAATAAATGTCATGAGTGAAATGAAGTTACAAATAATGAGTAAGACGTGTTAGGACCTTGTAATGGCCACTGAAGATGCTATACTGTCTTCCAAACAGTTTTTGTTTTATTTGTTTGTGGTATTTCCCCTGTCAGGATGTGGGTCAGAGGCTGTTTGGTGCGACCACCTGCAACTTCCAGCACACCCAGTTCCACCAGCGCTTCCTCGACAGTGGTCCCTTTAGTCTCTCTCTCTCTGTCTGTCTGTCTGTCTGTCTGTCTGTCTGTCTCTCTCGATGACTCTCGATGACTCACCTCTTCATGATGGGGACTTGCTCCCTCTCAATGATGTTCGCACTCTGAACAGTAGTGTCAATAGTGTCTTTCAACTGCTCAGGCTCATAAGTATCAAATTTTCAACTGTTGCTTTGTTAAAGTAAAGGGTTTTTCAGAGACGCCCGGTCTGCATTGCTGGCATGAGTTTCCAGAATGGAAACTACCAGTACTGCTGGCTTGTAGCATACTCTCTGTGCTGTGTTCTGTTGAGTTGCCAGGGCTGGAAGAAGGAGAGGGTCGTGACCCAGTTCTGGGATGGAAAAATCCTCCTCATTCTACCAGATGATCCCAAATACGCTCTCAAAAAGGTGTGGCTTTTGGTGGTGGACATTCATGTTTGTCTAATTCTCATTCCGTGCGTGTCTGAAATTTGGTGTCCTACATTGTTTTTTGTGTCTATGCTTGCCTGTTCGAACAGACTTACTATAGAGTGACAGTAGTTGACCTCAACAAGTGGGCACGTTTGCATCTTGGTTTTCACGCCTACCGCTCCTGCGTGTTTGCCTTCTGCGTGGTCGCTGCAGGCTGAGGACATACGTCACATAGCCGACAACGAGCTGGGCTTCCAGCAGGTGAATCTGAGCTGCCCCAGACAGGCCAAGACCTACTCGTTCATCAACACAGACCGCACGGTGGTGGGCTGCCTCATCACTGAACACATACGACAGGTAGGGTGTTTGTGTGTCAAAGATGACCCTGCATGTATCTAGGTCTCTGTTAAGAGTCTATCTTGGTTGGTAGTGTCCCTAAAGACCTAGATCGATGGGGGTAGCAGGGGTAAACAGTTATTTCAAGTAGAAACAACCACAGCTGCTCTTTGAAACAGCTCAGTAGCAGTTGACCCGCTCAGACACCCTGATGAAGGGATTAGCCGAAACACAATGGTGTGTTTTTAACGCGTCAGCCCTCACGTTAAAGACTTTTGAATTGGCTAACCCCCGCACATGGTTGAGTGCTTGGACTTAGCGCTACATAACCACCCTTTTGTGCTCATAATTTGTCCCTTTTCCTCCTCAGCCGCTGTCTATTGTTGACAAACATTTGTTTGTGACTTTTCAGTGACCTGAGTACAAAGTACCTTTGCACCTGCAAACTACAAGCTGGACCCGTAAAGTTCCCAGGGCTCCTACATATTGTTAGGTCTCTTTGTAGAACATGTTATAGTTGTGGCATAATTCTTGGTGAATACCAAGGCCCAGGTGCAACTCTAACCACATGTTATTATCTGCCAAACCTTCCTGTTCTCTCCACTGTTTATGATCAAGTGATGCCAACAGAATGCCATAAGTAACTAAAATGAAGCAGACCAGACGCGTGTTTGTTAGGCTTGCAGGTGTCCTGTGCACTAAACTTTGAACTGTGGTTGATTCCCCCTCTCTCCTCCCCTCCTGATTGGTCCGGGTTGGTCGGGTTCAGGCCACAATCGCATTTAGTTGAAGACTAAGATGACAAGATGGATTCTCGTGATCACAATTCTCACGGTGAACTCGCGATCTCATGAATCCAGCTGCCTTGCAAGGTATTACAGAACTTGCACAGGAAGAAATTTACAGTTTTGCCTAAGTCTCACATGAAGCTTACATTCTCACTTGGACCATGAGCTTGGAACCCACTAATATTTCATTACTGTGTTTTTATAACTTTACTATGTTTATCACTGCATAACTAAACTAAAGGAAAAGTAAACTAGTGTAAACATGTTTATACAGTCAAATGATAATATGGCCACATGCTGTACTAATTCAACCTGTGACCACTAGATAGAATTTCACTGTATTTTGGTGCATAGAAACCCCAAGATGTGGAACTGTAAATGATTTGTCCAGTTCCAGTAATGTCCAGTTCACTGTGCTTCCATATCTCAGTCCAAGATGTCTGGAAAATGAGAAACGCTGAGTGAAGAGTTTGGTGAGGAAGTAGAACTTGGTTTGGTGAGGAAAGGAAGAGAGTAGAGCACACACACAAAGAACGTCAGTCATCATTTCTAACTTAATCTACTAATGTCATTTAGTAAATTAAGTTTCGAATCTTTGGATCTTGTCAGGAAAAAAAAAAAAAAAAAAGAGTTTAGTTCGTCTTCCAAAGACTGTATTCAGTATTGGGGCAATGCTCAACAAATGGAGAGGTTCCATTTCTTGCTCAAGAGCACTTTGACGGATCACATGGGTGTTGCAGGAATTTAACCTATGCCGCCAGACTCAATCTAACTTTTGATACAATGTTTGGTTTGCTAACCTTTTTTTCAGTACAAATTAGAAAAGACACTTATAACCATACTGTGAGCTTCCCGTTTTCGAAAAGGACATGTATCATGGTGTTTGAGGGCTCCCCACAGGTCACCCCGCTCCTCCCTGCCTCCCCCTCCTCAAGCTCCCACAGCACTGCCCTTGTTTGTAGTTTCTCTGTCCGACAACAAGGACGAGCTGGAAGAGGTCCTGGACATTTCTCTTTCCGTAACCCCGGTTCCTTCTACTTACCCCAAGGAGGTTCTATAATAACTGGAGGATGAACGGGAAAATGGCCACCTATTCATTTGAACGAAAGCTGCTCACCCAGCACATGAAGCCCAAAAAGTTTTTTACTTCCTGGTTTACTTCCTGACATAAGGCCCAACGGTCATGCGCAGTAGTGTCTGCTTACGTATTCCCGCGCGCCCACGAGCGAGCCTTGGAACGAGCCGAGGTCTTGTCTGGTCTTGTGTTCCCACTCTGAGCCTGCACCTTGCCGTGGTGAGTGAAGACAGGCTTTTATGTTTATTATCTGCTTGAGTAATGAACCATAGATATCATCATGCCATCTCTCATTGCAGAAAACTCCTGCTCGCAAAGAATCAATCAACAGATCTAGGTAAAAGTGGCCCATCTGTTTATTCCAAATGAAATTGAAATGGAGAATGTATGCACACTGGATGTCAGCTTCCTTGAGTTTATTTCAACCAATATTTTGTAAAGCAATAACAATGTGATTGCCTGACAAGGACCTTGTTAGTAAAATGTTGTTTGTAATAAAGTAAAGACAGGACAAATCCAAGGGAAGAACATTCTTCTTTTCAGTTGTTCCAGATATTCTATTGGACCCCTGGCCGAACAAAGCATTACTGTCAAGTTAATGGATAACTCACTATTTTGGGCTTTAGCTTAGACTTGCACATATTTTATCTTGAATGCAGCTAGATTATTGTGCTGATGTAAGGTTGCCAAACTTGGCATGGAATATTTTGATATCTGTTTTTATACTATGACTGTGCCTATGATGTCTGTATTTCATTGATACAGCTACAATTCTTTTTACAATTTTATGTGTGCAATTACAAGTGGAGGTGAACTAGTATACAAGTCTTGGGTGGTAAATTATGGTTCATTTAGAATCAGTAGCTTCAGTTCCTTGCTATTTTTATTTGAGTAACTTAGAAGAACCAGGTAATGAAAATCATGAGTTGGCCCTGTATCCTTGGCCCTGCAGTATTTACAGCACTTTGCTGTGGTAATTTGATAACATGTCATCATACAGTCAGAGTTTATCAGTAGTTTGTCAAAGCTAAATCAACCTGTTAGCTTGCTGTCTATATAGATCCATGTCACGAACAAGCACAGAAAACACCTAATCCCAAACCTCCGTTTTCGGTTTTCAGTTCTTATCTGTACATATTCAATACCGATGGGCTACTCATGCAAAATGTGTAGCCCATGATGTCGAGTGTTTTAAGGTATTATGTGTTGTAGGTATCTTCTGAACAGTTTTAGATGACTATCTTTTACAATGACCGTCTATGGGAAAAAAGCTTTTTGGGCCGCAGGTGAATTTTAGGCTGCAGTACCACCGTTGGCCACCATGACAAATTTGCGTCAAGGCTGAGAACTGACGCCTGGGGGCTGGTCTCGCCGAGCCTGGCGTTTCTGCCTCTCGGGCCGCTTCGGAACGAAGTTCCGGCGGGTACTTGGGCCGATTCAGAGCTGCAGCCCTGGTTAATTTTTTTTTCTTTTTATTTCATCTAGCATTTATCATATAAATGTGATGTAATGCTGGTAACACCAACTCTGCCTTGGGGTAGCCTGTAGCCTAGCTGCAACCAAGTATCAGCAGTGACCATGAATGTCATTTTTCTTTTTTCCACAGCTCTCATCTGTGCCTGCCAATCAAATAGCACAGAAATATGATGCAGGGTGTGTATGACACTCCAGTCTCACAGAACAGAAATCACAATCAACACAGCAGTACTAGCCCTCAGTTCTATGATGAAACACCACTTTCAAAGTTCAAAATAGGTAGGTTTTTTTATTCCTATCTATGTAGAGGTATATACAAATATAGAATTTGTTGTGAGTATATCAGTGTAATGTAATTTATAGCTATGAGGTGCAGATAGCTATTTTAGGCTATGTTATATTAGTCTACTGTATTGGAGACACATACTTTACAAACTATACTTATACTATACTTTGCATTTTCTGCAATATTTCTTATGAAAATAAGATTATTTGTCTATTATAACTTACTCTTTGATTCCAGATACACATTTAAACTTAATCCTCACTCCATACAATATAAGGGGCAAGAGTTGTAACAAAATCATCTGAAACCATCACAAGTAAGATAAGTCTACTGTCCATTACTTTAATCAATTGAATTATATAACTACAATACAGTTTATGTATTTTTCCATACAACTGACTATTCTGTTTTATCCCTAGTGTCCTATGACCGAATTCTGTCCATCCAAAGTTTGAGTGAAGTTCCAAACCCATGGAAGGGATTCACAATGAACCGCTGCTTGGTGTTGGCTCTGATCATTGTGGTTGTGAGCTCAGGTGTGAATGAACTACACGGTGAGTACTTTATTATGATCCTGATGAGAGACATCATTACTTTCCCCTCAAAGGAGACACAGCTGATATATGGAATTCCTCAAGTAACAGAATACCAAGTAACTTATATATCCAGTGCTGATTGAAAGTTTGCATGTGTTTCTGTCCCCATTGTTGCAGTGATATGTATTTGGTATGCTACTAACATAACTGACTAGTTTGTGTGTGTTTATTTAAAATTAATGTAAAGATACTTCACTGCATGGCCAATATTTAGTCTTATAGTCTTTCTCCTGCTTTCAACTCAACGAGCCTTTACTCTTTCTCATTTTCTAGATGCTATGGATTCTTTTGTTGAGGAGACAGACCTGGGCATTATGTCCTTTGTAGGAAGTCTACAAGATGGTTCTATAATTCAGGTACTGCCCAGGGCTAGTCTAATATGCCACTCATTATTAAAGATCTGTTTCCTCACAGATCTTATACACACTGAAGGTTTTCTGCTTAGTACCAACATACACTTCATATCAGCTATGTGCACTGAATGTAAATGCAACATTCCTTAATCACCAGACTGAAGGTATAGCCAGTCTATGGATTCATAAAGATATTTTTTATCTTTTGCATTCTTGTGTGGTTTTGCATTTTTCCAAACAGCTGTTACAGGGTAAATGCTTTGTGAACCAGAGCCTGTGTTGCTTCCTCTTGTCTGACACCAGGGCTCTGTGTGGGACTATCTCCCGTGGTGGAGCTGGGGGTCGGAAGAAGTTGGAGTGACAAGAAGAAGAAAAAAGGCAATCACTGGAAAAGTCATTTTGAAACCCAGAAGTAAAGAATGATGTAGCTGGGCTACTAAAAATACAGTGTCAATGGATGGAAGCCATCAGTAAGAACAATGATCGTAAGCTTTTGATTAAGGAGTGCAATCTAATGGTTGTCAGTAAGATTTATGTGTAACAATATCAAAAAATGAAATTTTAAGATATAGATAGGTTTGAGATATGTTTAAGATATATTTTTTGTTAATTATAAGTAATTTGTAAGCAAATACATTACACAATACAGCAAAGGGGATCTAACACAATCCAAGTGTTTTAAAAAAAAAAAAAAGACAATTATCAACAAAATGAATAACAATTTTTATTATGAAACAAATTTTATTATGTATTATGACATAATACGGTAATGGTACTGTTGACAAAGGAGCTAATGATTTGTACATATATTTACCACAACTGAAATAAAAAAAAAAATTAAAAAAGAAAAATTTTCTTTTTGCATTTCCATAAACTTGAATTATTTTAAAGAGTGCAATACATTGTGCATATATTTGGAATACATTATATATATATATATACACACACAAGCAAATAAACAGGCTTCTGAGTTAAATCATGCATGTTTTTTTATTCCTATCTGTAGAGGTATATACATATATATACTTTAGTGTAGTGTAATTTATAGCTATGAGGTGCAGATGGCTATTTTAGGCTATGTTATATTAGTCTATGAAATACATTTTACATTGCATTTTCTACTAGTGTATCAATCATTGTCATAGAAATAAAATGTCTTTGTTGTCCAAAAAATGCCTTTAGCGGCATCCACACTCCTTGGCCACCATATTGGGTTTAATAGAGAGATAAGTCCCTCCTTCATTCAGCTCCACCACTTCCAGGTCCTCATAGGCCACTGGCACACAGCACAGAGAACGCTCCAGGGTCCTGCCATTCTGAATTTGGGCGTTCAGTAGGATAGCGTGGTTGTTTCCGTTGTACAGGGGGAAACTGCAGATTCCTTGGCAGTTGTTGATGGTGGCAGTGTTGGGGCCTACAAGATACCTCTCAAGGGACACAGTGAGGCTGTGAAGCCCACAAAGGTTGGCCCTCACTGGGCTGTCCTGGCCTGCCCTGGTGGCCCGTAGTCCTCTCTCTGCCTCATAAGCACGTGCTACTGTCTGCAGGGCCTTCAGCAGAAGAAAAGCGCGGTATTGGCTCTCTCCTGGATTTCATATAAGTGGAAGAGTAAACAAAAGCATAAAGTACGTCTTTATACTAAAGAAATCACAAATGATGTCAGGTAAAATTATTGATATTACATAGGTTAATATAAAAAGAAATGTAATTTGACAAATGTCTTGAATGCTTATTTTTTAGGGAAGACTCTTCTTTTACAGTTCACCTGCTGCCGGCTCCTCCTCGGGAAATGCACTGAGCGCTCTGAGCCTCCCCAGCCTCTCCATGGTCCTGTCACCCACCTCCTCCTCCCTTATCACCTCAGTCATCTGCGCAACAGTCTGCTCCAACCTCCGCCTGAGTATCTCTAACAGGGCGGGAGGCAGGGCCAACTCTCCGCGGTGCACCTGAAGCGCAGATCCCTGTGTGGGAAAGGTGAAGAGCGTGGGGCCCGAGGAGTTGAGCAGCCCTACCAGCAGGGTCTCACTGGAGGACAACCCCAGCGTCAGGGAAGGCAGGGAGTGTAAGGACTTTAGCTGTACTGGAGTGAACTTGGGGCGATTCTGAGGCTGGACATCTCCAAGGAACCTCTGTAGCTCACAAAGGAAGGAGAAGGTCTCTGACGAGCCCAGGGAGGAACCTGGAACTTCTGCAAGTCTGAAGTAAACAATTAAAAAAAAAAAAAAAAAAAAAGCTTAGAACCTGTTACAAAATAAGTCAGAGTATAGCCTGGTATAATGTAAAAAGGGAATATGAGAACCACCGCAACCTCGTGTCAGTTCCTCTGTCCAACCAGAAAAGCAGAAGTGGAGTTATACTGATGTTACTTCCCGATACCCCACCAATAAGGATCTCTCGTAGCTTTTGCCCTGCAGTGGAAACACACTTGCAAGGAGCAAAAGAGCATGTTTCAAACAGAACACGTGAAAACTGGAAATGCCCATATGTTACCTGTATCAGGGTTCTTTGCCTCAAGAGATAACCTCCATTTCAGATGACCATGGCCCTCTGATGCCTTTCCTTTCAATATGATGTACTGTGTTTGCTCTGAAATGCACACGGTCTGAGAAAGACAATTAAAGATACCAACAATATCTGTGTAAAGGCCTGTGTGAGCTGCAACGTATAGGTACTTCGTCTCAATTAAATGCCGATTCAATTTCTGACTCGTGAGACTTGGTATGCTTCTTATGAAATACTAATAGTAATATCTGTCATATATATATATATTTTTTGTAAGTAACCTTTACAAAATGACATAAAAGAGATTTAAAAACTTTACCTGTGTGTTTGGGTGCAGAGACTGACTAGTGAAAATAATGCTCAGGTTTTTTGCCATAAGGGGGCTTCCAAACGCTAAGAGCAGTATGGACTGTAGCTTGAGCAGGGGAGACTGTGGAAGGTCAAGGGTTAAGACAAGCCTCCCTCCACCCGCTTCTGCTTCCAGCAGCTCTGAAATCACACCATCCCATATACAACGCATGCTATATAGGTTTCAGCACATTCATGAATGAAAAAAAAAAAAAACCTGCTTAAAATGACTTGATTGGAATTAAGTCGAACCAATCACCTTTGTTTGGTTGTAAAACATCCACTCCACGTCTCTCTTCACTGTTTGCTTTGCTAGTGAGCTCTGATAAGACTGCCCCTGGTGAACCATCCGAGTTTGTGCACACTCCAAACCGGGTCAGATCATTGCTTCTAAGTTCACCATCTTTCCCCCCACCTTCACGCAACACTGCAAACATATCGTCCAGAATCTCTGCATGACCTTGTGACCTTCGGAAACATGGCGCATTTTCAGGGAGATGATGAGAAACCGTGGCGTCTGGTGAGGTATAACCTGTGGTTTTGATTCTCAAACCGCCTCCCATCTCCATGGCATCCATCACGGGGTTGGACCTTGTCCTGTCTGATTGGAAAAAAAGAACAAATTAAATGATGTACTAAAAATCAGCCTTTAACCTAATTTTTGATATTACTCTCAACATGAGCATGATCAGTCTAGATATCAAGACTGTTACATGGGCAGCCTCTTGATAACTCTTTAACAGAGTTATTAAGAACAATCCAGTGGTTGGTAAAAACTACAAGCCCTGATACACAAACTACAAAAATTCCCCCCCCAAAAAAATGCAAAGAACAATGCATATAATGACAAACATAGGACATATTATTGTCAACGCACTCAATTCCAGAAAGGAAGAAAGACACTTAGCAACGTGTGTCATGTCTGACCTGTCCTTGTGGGGTCTGGGCCTGGGAACTGCTTCTGTCCATGCAGGCTGTCGCTCTCTGCAACCTGTCGGGGCACACACTTCCCAGACCTGAACAGCACCAATGCCGAACAGTAGAAGACACACAGAACCAGCATGCTCTGTTGACTGCGTGACTATATGTCTGGTCAGTTCTGTCTCAGTCACTTTGTTTTGGATGGGTCAACCTCAGAGGATGGAATTTATATGAACGCACACGCCTTCTCACAGATTGGGGAACAGCCTGCACAAATAGCAGT
>OMKK01091450.1:0-10613 GCA_900302305.1 Polymixia japonica
CTCTGTTTTGACCAGCCCCAGTAGAATTCCTGTAAGTGCTGTGGCAGGCAGCCAATCACCCGTCCGTGTTTATTGGATACGCAGAGGCTACAAGTCGTTACTTAGACTAAGTGATTTATATTCCCTCGCTTGCTCCCTCTTTTTGTGGAAAAAAAAAAAAAAAGTTTTTAAAGTGAGGATAGGTGTACGAAGTCACATGAAGCCACTTCCTGGCTCTTGAGTTGCTGTGAATTTGACCCAAACCGTCACCAGTCCTTAATCACTTGGATCACTGATAGCGTAAGGAACAAATTACGAACAGGACCTTCCCCTGTGAGTCTCTTATACAATGTGTCATGTTCTTTCAATGTGTCCTTATTTCATTCCATCTCCTTCCATTTGTGTTATGGTTAGAATGTCCTTTTGGATTCCAGCCAGTTGAGATCATTGTGCTGTACCTATTATTAAGTAGGCTTATTTTGGTGCATGTCCAAAGAGAAGGCAGTTTCCTTTATGAAAAATGTATGTCAAAACTCGTTATCATTGACTATTATTGATAAGACACAAAAACGCGGCCTGCAGTCATGTAAGAGAGGTTCAGCATTATTCAAAGCTATAGCCCAAAGCAGCTTACAAATCAACAAGTTCATAAATGAACTACTTCTGCTAGCAATGTCAACAAATATGCAGCTTACTTGCATGAAAACAAGCTGTTCTGCCAATGCTGAGTTCTAATTTAAAGGTGAGACAAAAGTGACTTGACTCAGCAGTGTGCCTTCATTTACTGCCTTCATGGCATGTTTAACCATAAAACTGTGTGTGTGTGTGTGTGTCTGTGTCTAGTACCTTCCATTTAGCGTGTAGTATGTCATTCGCTTTTTGCCATACAGGTAAGTGTCTCGTCCTCTGTTCCACTGGCACACCGCTGAAGTCAGGTCTTGAGTCTCACACACTAGATCACTGGGCAGGGGTGGATCTGAGAAAGGGGGGAATAAGTAGAGTATTTGTTATTCTAAAAGCCTCGGGTATGGAGAACATTGGGGTGAAAGTGTGTCAAACACTTAAAACACAAAATGTAGACATATGCAGTTATTCATTAGCATGTATCAGCAAGATAATTTAAACAAAAAAAAAAAGTGTAAGTATTAACTTTTAAAATTCTGCAAATTGCATGACCAGTACAGTCAGTTTGGAAACCTTACATTTGAATAGCGAAGGTCCTATTGTATTATAAAATAAAGGAGCTGTGGTTATCTGCATTGCTGAAAAATACATCTGAACCATGTATTTATACTTGTAAACCACTTATTTCACATCCCACATCCAGCCATTAATTCACAACTGTCATCTTTCCATCTCTCTTCAATTACTCACTTCAATATTGATTACTCATTCCCTTTCGCCCTCCACCCAAACCACATTCATTCATCCAACCCACTCAGAACTGACAAGCATCACAGCTCCAGACATATTTTCTTTCCATTCATTTATCCATCCACCCGGCTTACATCCGACAAACACCACTGCTCCAGTCAGCATTAACTTCTGGTCGTTGTTACAGAAGACGTTGGTTCCCGTGACGCCAGAATGTTCCTGACTGGTCTTTGTGATGGCATAGCTCCGCCTGCTCAGTCTTTTCGCATTCATGACGGCGTCTCTGTAGCGAATGCTGCCAAAGAGCATCCTCTCTCCCAAGATGCAACAGAAGGTGGTGTTTGTTCCCACCCTCACAACTTGGTCCTTGGGGTACATGTCGGAACCCTTGTACTGAGGGAGATCCATCCCTGGAGAGGACGGTAAGAGGGCAAGAGAAGGAGAGAAGAGGGGGAATTAGGGGAGGACGGTGTTATACATATTTAGAGAGGAATATAAAGAGATAAAGGAGGCGAAAGGAACTCAATTGGAGATGGGGATTAAATATATTCCTCAGACCTTGCAGTATCTCATTGTCACTCCATTTGCTGGTTGTCTGCCCAGATCTGGAACGGATTCGGACCGACAGAGAGGTGCATTCCAGAGGTTCCACCGAGGTCCAGTTCCACTGGTGACGACCGCTCACCTGGTCTGCAGTCACCGTGCCCTATGGTCAATGTACATTACACACAATAAGGACAAGAGGTTTCTGCGAAGGCACGCAAAGGATAGTAGTCTAGCGTGGTCTAGCAAGGCGGGATCTGATGGATCCGTTTCTCCAATCATTTTCCAATCAAATATTGAGTTTTATAATTGCGCAATTCGAATGCAAACAGTAGCCGTTAGTGTCTAGTCAGCTTATCAAGGAGGACAGAGGGATCAACACGCATGACCTGACTGATTGCTCTGTTAAATAAAACAGGTGTACTTTGATTTGAACAAAGTTAACCCTCTTATCAATGACAATGAATTTTCCACTAGTCTGGATGGGAGCAGGCTAACCTAGGCCTGTCTCCAAAAATGATGATGACATCGCCTAAGTAAAGAATGCAAGGGGTTTCAGTAAAGGAAACGCAAAATATTAAATATAGATTTTTCAAGTTCATATTTTGATGTATAGATTGTGTATTTAAGACATAATTAAACCTAATACCATGCAGAAATTGTATGATCACCATATGGTTCACTCTATGACAATAGCCATTGGTCAAATCAAGAATAGGAAAAAACACAACCTATTCTCATCTATATAGTTTCTGTCATCAATAGAGGTGTATTGATACCATGTTTTTCTGACATGGCATGCTGACAGTATTGTGGGGTCCCAACCTAGTTGGTTGAGGTAAGTCTGCTTTATTTTTTATTTAAATGTTTTGTTTGTTTGTTTGTTTTTATTAGTATTATTTTATTTACATATTGGTATTTCTACTCTTATATTAATAATGAGTGACTCTTCAATAGATCTAGGCATTTTACAGTTTGAATTATAATAAAAACCCCAGTGAAAACATTGAAATGACAGTGAAAAAAAGAATCTTTGACCAGACTAGTGCACCTTAAAACTAATTAGATTCAATCTGATTGAATTGCAAACACACTTCCAATTCTACAATGAAAGTAAAACAATTCACTATCATTAAGCGAAACTTTGCTAGTACTTTTGTTAGTATGTTTTTGGTATCTGAACTCCATCAATGCCAGAAAAAGTGCTATAGCTTGGCATCACTGCACAGCTAATCACAAACAAAACTAATCATTAAATCTACAACACACGTTGTATGAGTAAGGGTGAACGGTTAAAGTATGAGTGTGTCATCGAGGACACAAGCCACCTGGCTAATTCACTGCTGCAGTGCGGTAGACCTCATTGGAGCATTAAACCACCTGTGTCAATACCTATCCTAGGATGCCAAACAGTACAAGTGCACACACTTGTATTGTATAGATTATACTGTATATTGTATGTAACCTATTGTGTATTTTGTAATTTGAACGTTACACAATATATTGTCTGCCATGATGTACGTGGGTAGAGAGACCCAGGGCATAAGCACTTCATTGTATTTTTTAATACACATGACGAACTTGAACTAATGTGACAGGGAGATCTTGTAAATGACATCAACTGCAATGGCCTTGGGTATGTTTTGCCAAAATCCTATTAAATATTAACATCTAAGCAAATAACAAAGAGTAGCTCTATACATCAAAACAAGTGAAATAATAGACCATAGCCTTAAATTACCAAATAGTATCAGCAATAGTACAATGAGTTGATTGAGTTGAAGTTTGTAAAAGGAAATTTGGACTAAATGAATACTACTCTTATTACTTTAAATCAACATAAAACATTTAGGACCATCTCCTCCTAAAATTTGCTCAAATTTTAAAAACAATTTAGTGTAACAAAATATGGCTTAAAAATCTTAAATTATAATGTTTTTATTTTATTTTATTTTATTTATTTGTATCCATTTTATCTTTCTATAATTGTGCAGCACCTTGTAACATTCGTTTCGAAAGGCGATTTATAAATAAAGTTTACTTACTTAATTAGAGCTAAAGCAGAACAAGATTTAACATAATAATGCAACCATAAAGAGAACAACAATGAAAATAAAAACATAAAAAAACAACAAATGGAATAGGTCTCACATAGAAGATGGTTTCATTGAATTCAGTTCTTAGAATGATGACGTCAAAGGTTGTGGATGCTCCTCCGAGCCAGGAAACCGATAGCTGCTGTCTCTCCATGTTGGCTGACAGGCTCACCTCAAGGGGTACAGCGGGGGCTGGAAATACAATACACCCCCACACAAACACGCACATAGACACATGCATACAAACCCACGTCGACATATGGATACATAAGTGTGTATATACAATGTTATATACATAGACACAACTGACAAGGAGGGCCAGGAACTGAAAAACATAACAAAACACAGTGAGAGCTTTGAGGGCTCATCCTGAGGACTCGGACTAGGTATAGGAATAGGGTATGATTTAAGTATTTACGTACTGACTGCAAAGAACGCTAGTCAATAAAACCTTCAATAGGCTATGGCAGCCCAAAGATAGGCCTAAATTGTGATCATATTAGAGCCATTTCAGAGGGGAACATTCACTCCATCTTTGGTCTGACTGTGTGGCCAGAAGTAGTACACAGCAGCAAGATGGCATCAAGGCCTAGGGCATAGCGCCAACACTAGGGCTGAGGTTAAGGTTAGGGTTGGGAGCAAGCGTGACCTTGGCCAGGCCAGACATGACCATGCCAGACAGCCAGGCTCCATTGAAAGTAAACCAATAAAAGCATTTCAATGTTCAGGCAGACCTTCAATTTGTAAATGTAGTTTCAGTCAATAACAATTCCACAAAGCTACATTATTAATATATAACATGTTTCATGATTATAATAATTAAATGGTCAATATTTTCAGTGTATCCAGGCTAATAAAGAAAAGTTAATTCTTACCATCTTTGCCATGGGTGTGTATGGCACAGAGGCCTAGAAGGACACAGAGGAGCCAGATAAGGCTAGGGTCTAGTTTCGGGCGTGGGTTGAAGCTTGGGCTAGGCATGGTGGACAGCCAGTTGGCTTAGCTGTCTGTATATCCTAATGAGTTGATTGTCCTCCCTACAGCGACAGCAGGCTGGACATCCTGCGAGACACCAACAGAGGAGCCCCTGTGGTAAACGACAGCAAGGGAGAGGGAAAAAAACACCTCTGGATCAACACACACAAAATAAAAGGAAACTAAGCCTAAGATGCTTGGCCAAATCGTTCCCTTTCAAGATTGAGGGTCAATATGTAGTCAACAAATGGGAAGCCAATTTCATTTAAACCAGTCAAACTGACTACCTACCCAACCCTAACCAAATCCATTAAATGCCTTTTAGGTTTTTATTCAGATGGTGTGTAGCTAAACAGATTGCAAGCTTGTCAAAACCCCTATTTTCACCTCATTTGAATATCAACGGTGGATGATGTTAATCTAACAAAAACAATTTCCCTGCCAACAGGTGTGTGAATTGCGCTTCATTGTACAATTGTACATCGGTCTGTTCTAGGCAGCAGCAACAGCCTATTATGTTGTTGCGGCTGTTTGGTTACCGTTTTAACAAACGACATAGTGTTTCAGACTCTTCCTGTCCTGGAAGTGGACAGTTTGAGCTCAATTTTCATCCTGATATTGTGATGACATTGCATCAACGGCCGAGAACCGCGTCCAAATTTAAGATGAATATATCATCACGCTCCTGTGTTTCTATTCTGTGCTGACAGTGAGAGAGGAACAAGTTGCATTGTATCTCTGCCAACTCATTATTGTGATAGCTTTGACCAGCTAGATACTTAATGTTGCTCGCCTCTTGAGAGACTAATAGTTAACCACCATGCCATGTATAATTACGGAGTGGTTCTATCAAAAACCCGACTTCGCCCCGGGAATGGTGGCGAGGACCGTGTGCCTCCTGAAGAGAATTTGGCAAACCGTGCCTGGGTGCGAGCCCAGAGGCACGCGATAGGCCTCGCGGCACTAATAAACGCAGCTTTTTAAGAGAGAGATTTATATTGCGCAGTAACAGACAAAACTTGTCTTCCGTTCACAGCTCACTTCATGACATGCGCCTCTGATAAAAAGTTCTGTGTGAGTGGGAGGTGTACGGGTTGAGCAGTCGATGGGCACATTGCCTTTGTGGGTGTTGGCAAAAGGCTAAACAGCAGACAACGGTTATGAGGTATTTGAGGAGGAGGCTTAACATAACATAGAAACGATGAGAAAATATGACTGCAGCCGACTATACTTGTTGTAACTTGGTGTATACTTGTAACTGGTGTAGTACTCATTCTTTATCATAGTGCTGCCATCAAGAGGCAAATACGGATCGGTCAGTCAGGTGGAACATCTCTCTATACCTGTGCGCTTTCCCCATTGGAAAGACCAAAGAAAGTCAGATCCTCAACTAAGGAGCCAGATAGCTGACATCACATTATAATAAACTACTGATAAGTTAGGTCATCGCAACGGATGTGTCATGGAGTCTGCACTTATTTGAAATCACTGGCCTGTGACAAACAGAGCTTTGTAAATGAGTTACCTTGGAAGCAAACTCCCAGGGCAGCACCTCAGGGTCACTAAGAGATGTCAAGCAAAACGTTGAGTAAGCTGCCGTTCACAAATGTTTACAGGAGGAATGGACAAATATAATTTGAGGTTGTGTTTGCGTGAATGATTTTCTTTTTCGGCCAGTGTGGTCTCTTTGAAGTACCCTGGAGTAAGACGAAGATGAGAACAACTTCATAACAACAACAAAAAAAAACACTGTTCCCTTCGTTGGGTTTTCAATGTCAGATTCTGTCATTGTCAGATTCAGATCATCACAAGAAAATAAAACTCCTTTAGGAATGAAATTGCTTTCAAGCCAACAAGTAGAATACCCATTTTTGGCTATAGCACATAGAGGCCATGTCATTATTAAAAGACATGCTCATGTTACTTCAAATTCCTCTGTGGCCTTCTAGTCTTAAGTGGTTTGTGACTCTGAGAAGCAGCTATGGCAACCTGGGGCTAAAATGTGCTTCTGGCATGATTATTGAAAGCATGCTCTTGCTGCTTATCAAATAGTTTTGTGAACAGCCAGACTGGGAAAAGGAAGACGGTAACTGTAGTGCTGGCAAGATAGTAGTGTTCAAGTAGTGGTTGTCAAAGAAAAAGAGGGCATTCCAGTAAATGTACTTAAGTAAACATCACTGGACTACTGGTTTTATCAGGGTTTTAATCAAATACAGAGAATTATGTGAATATAAACAAAAAAACAATACATGGAAGGATACAGTGCAGTGTGGCTATGAGGACAGAAGAGAAAGTAATGCAGTATTGAAAATGAGCTTCTACATATTTCCTATTACAGACTTGCTTTAACAGGCAGGTCACAGAGTACATGCAGGCTTTGTTGAACTTTGACAAGCTCAAATTCTTCTTTTGGGATACACTAGATGGCCTAGATAGATAGATCGATAGATAGATACAACATACCCAAAGACAGAAATCAATGTAAGTTAACTAGGAGGCACTGCAGGCCTGAATTCATTTACTTTCATTTTAATTTTAATTTTGACTCCACTAAGATAGCTAGAAACATGTTGTAGCAGCTCTCGGTTTGTTTTGCTTATTTCCTAGTCTTTCCTATAACTCCTATGTTGTACTAATAGTTTAAGCACTCAGTGATTAAACGTGCTAGAAGACTGATGTTTTTCTTTAGTTTCAGTACTTTTTATGAACTTGTGCAACTGCAACAACACAATTTCCCCATTGGGATTATTCCATTTAGGCTGGGATTAAGTGGCAATCTGTAACCTTTTCATAGAAATAAATGTCAGTTTTGCTACTCTCTATCGCCTACTGATATAACACAACAGTGATTCAACCTACACCCAGTTCACCCAGTTCTCATTTTGCTGTTTGCAATTGGTGTCGGGTAGGTCTTTCCCAGGAAAAATCCTTGGGTGCACAGGAAGTAGGGATAGGCAATATAGCGAAGTTTCGGATTTATCGTAATATATTTCAATGATGAAAACGTGAATATCGAGGTATCGAGATAATTTAGCCCTTTTAATATAATTTCACAACACCATTGTTCTTCCACACTAAACATCCTCTCCCTTCCTCTCCTTTGCTCCAGTTCCCTGCATGTCATGACTCCTCCCGCTTGTAACTCATGTGCGGTGTGTTGTTCAAAATATTGTGATATCACTTTTCAGCCATATCACCCAGACCTAACAGGAAGTAATGTGATTTATGTTTCGAGCAGCATTTTCTTCTATATAAATGGAGGAACCCAGTAGTGGGCTAGCATGACCAGTGGCTACTATAGCTGAAAGCGACTGTCCTCCGACGTCACAGTAATAACTGTGAGGTGATCGCTGGGAAATGTGCAAAAGCACCACAGCAATGACCGCTTATCATTAACATTGTTGCCAAAGTAAAGAAAATGAGGATCTTGAAGGATTGCCACTTCAAGTTTGTTCTATTGATCAAATATAATTTCCATAAGACCCATTTCAAGCTGGGCCACCATGGATTTCATTTCACCTGCCGAAACTTATTACGCACATTACATAAAGATGCATAAACACACAAGGCAGGATTCCAGCTTAGCATTATTGCAACATACCTGTAACTGAATAAAAAGGGTTACGGTAACTGCATCTACACGTGTCAATATGTAATTATGTGATGTGTCAGTTGTTCTCTTGGGTTCAGAAAGCTAGAACTTCTGCAGAAACAAAATGTCTACCCCTGAGAAGAAATGTCACAATATGTTAATTATAATCCCGAGACTAGATGAGCCTGTTTGTCTGAGTGAGTATCTGAGTGAGTGTATGTGTACATGTGTCTGTCACCAAGGCGCTGCACCGCAGTTGGTCTAAGTTTCCCCTGAGACAAGCTGGGACAGGCCATGAAAAGCTTGGTAGCGTGATAGAACAACATTCTCTCACACAAACAGCATAGTCAATTCCATTACTGAAAGCACACTGGCCAAGGCCATTACGGAAACCACTCAAGTACTGGGTTTGGCTTAAGGAGTGTATAGTAGGGGTGTGTATATTAGGGGTACAGAGTACACGTGGAATCTTTTTTTGCTGGACCCCAAGAACAGTGAATATCCAAAGCATTGACATGGGTAAAACCCATGTGTGCTGTTTGTATGCATGGGTCGACACGCACACAATAATTGCAATTCACGATATTATTCCAATAATCATCAAAATACACTTAAAACTCTTAAAATGGCACTAAAACATACTGGAAACACTTTACATTTTGTTAAGAAACAAATATTTGTATTGTATTATAGGTTTTTTTGTGAACAACTTATTTGGTAATGTAAACTGACTGGATTGGATAACGTTTACATACAGTCCTATTTGAATATTTGCGGTGAAAATGTAACGTTACAGCGGAGCACAGCGGAACGGACTTGCAGCGATGGAAATGCTGTAGATGGTCATTTCTACATGCATACAGCCTATTAAATGATCAAACTTACATTTGTTGTGGTTGATAAATACATGCACAGCGATGTTAATTGTACATGCAACTGAACGAACACATTCACTTTCTACTTTTTTTAATAGGCTACATCAAATAAGAAGATGGATTTTCTGTAAAATAAAATGGTATAAACCCAGCGTTTAGTGATTTATCTTTCGTGAGCTGGTCAGGCATAGGATAGGAAGAGAGTACTAATGTTATAACGTGACATCCAACCAGAAATAAAAGATGAATCAAATGAGCTATTCCTTAGTTTTGAATCCATAGTATTTCCATACATCCAATTTAACTTTTTTTTGTGGGGGCTGACTGGAAAGATGCAGGCTACCCCTTTGCAAGGAAATCAGGAAATCAATAGGACTGTATGTTAATGAGCTAGACAGCTTTTTCAAGTCACTCGTGAGGATATTCACTCTCGTGAGGATATTAACAATTATCCCAATCCTGGAAATTCACCACAATAAAATTACCTTGTTTTTATTGTGATAAAAGATAAAATCTTATATCCTCCCATCCCTACCCTCTCCTGACGGGCACTTGTAGTGGGTTTGTTGGGATGCTTCCATCTCATATGACTGATCATTGATCCAGTTCTCTTAAAGTACCTCCTCGTTCCGCTCACCCTCCAGGTCAAATAACCACACAGAACTCTTCTGATGCTGCCATTGTTCATACTCGCAATCACATGCTATGAAACCAGTACTATATAAAGTAATAACTCTTTTATAAGTATAATCTCAGTTGAAGACTCAAGGCTTAAGACTTTTGTTTGTGCCTTTTACTAAACCAAATTTGCAGCTTTTGATTCATTTCTTGCACTGCACTGTAACTTTTATTACTTGATTTTATGCATTCTATTTTTTTTTTAAACTATTTTCATCTTTATTTTTTATCTTATTTTTATCAAGTGGGTTTTAATTTATTAATATGATATATGCATCTTCATTCTTTATTCCTCCAGTTAAAATTCAGAGACTTCTCCTACCAGTCTAGGGCAACCATAGTTAGTGAGCCCCGACATTAAAAGAACAGAAATATATCTCACTGAACCCGGGTCCTAGAGAGGACAACTTTTTCATTTAGATCCAAGGCTGAACCCCTACCCTGTCCTACAGCAAGCTGAACTCTGATAGAATCAAATTAATCCATAGTCCTTTGAGGGGA
>OMKK01091450.1:13436-24529 GCA_900302305.1 Polymixia japonica
GAGACTAAAAAACTGCTTAATCTAACCCTCTTGAACATGTGGATGAGACCTGTACCATGGTAACGACACGTAACATCACCCTCTTGAACATGTGGATGAGACCTGTACCATGGTAACGACACGTAACATCACACCGCACTCATAAGCACGAGTGTCGACTATAAAGACTAACACGTTCGTAACTTAACGGGTTTTAAATGATCCTATACAATATATTGTTTCAGCAAAAATCTGCTTTACAGAAATCGTGGCTAGTAACAGAATTAATAGTAGAAAAGTCCAAAGTACATCATCACAGGACGGGCTTCCATCACTGACACTGGCAGCATGATGGATCCAATAAATCTGTTTACAGCGACGACGACACACACACACACACACAGTAATTTCGCATTATATTAAATCCATTATGAATTATCCATTCAACGCGTCTTATCAATTGAGCTAATGTTGTATAACGAAGTTAACGAAAAGCGGATAAGCAGTTAGCAGCACCTCCTGCACACAAACAAACGCAGGCCGTTCAGATGTTTTGAAAACTCCTGTTAGCCTGGTTGCTACGTACCGTTAATTACTAGGTCACTTTTTAAAATAACACCAAATATTACCTCTGACGTTGCTAGATCTCCTTTTCGACAACACCTCGGTTATATATTCATCAACTCGTCAATTTATAAAACACTGGTAGATTATTTTAATGGCTGTATGTCTCCTCGGTGTTGAGTCCCCGTCCTACTGAGTAACAGAATCCCGGAGAATTCCAGAATGGGAGGATTACTGGGAAAAGGGCGGGGCATGACGTATACGCACTAGGCCAGGGACAGCAATTTAGTTACTTTATCATGTACTTAAAAAAGTAAAGCTTGATAAAAGATTATTATTGTTGATGATTACTATTCAAATTAATTGTATTATATGTGAAAACGCAATCAATAAAATGTGTGTCTCCGAGACTGCCATGGGGCGATGTTACAGCGCCATCTGTTAGAGATAGTATGACTGTCATTGCGCACTGTCAGTAGCAGGACTGCAAGGGTTGTTCTCCATAACTAAACTTTATTTATTTTATCCGTTTGCTGTAAGATATCTATCTATCAATCTATCAATCTATCTATCTATCTTGATCCATATGCCTGTCTGTTTAGTTAAAACTAAAAATAGTGTAGGACTAATTCTGATTATTAAATAGAAATTGGTATTTCACCTAAATTGTTTTCAATAACCTATCGAAATGCGCACCCATTGGGCCCCGCCGGTTTAGAATTAGGTAGCTTTCAAATTATGTTCTACACAATGAAAGAAAACGCGAATGTGTGTAAATAATACATATTAGTGTAAGATATATGAAAATGGTGGATGGAATGTAAAAACATTACGACATGAAGGAAAATATATTGTTTACACTGTGTGAATCTTCTGACAGTCAGTAGGCCTACCGGTTACTGGGTTCAACAAGACTTTTAGCATGTTATTGTTATGTCTGTTAGAGAGAAAGTCAGACTCAAATTGGTAGGCATCGCGCATGCTGCATGAAGATTTAATCATGAGAATAATGTAATTCTAATGGGTCTAAATAAACGCAAAGCTAAGTATCATTGAGGCATAATAATTGAAAATACATAGGGCAATAGTAGAGAAGGATGTTATATACTCCGCTACGGTAGGTGGCGGTACACACCGGCGGGGCGTTAGTGGGTCAACAGCGCCACTTTTGAGCGCTCTCAGCCTCAGCACAACAGCAACAGATGTGGTGGGCGGTTAGGGAAACCAAGGATACAGTGCAAAAACAACACAGTTGTCCAGTACGAGGTGTGCAATGTAACTACCCTCCTTGTTCTCTGATCACAGGTAAATACGTAAATAAGGTACTGTTCTATTCTGATTAGTTGTCACTCCTCCACCACTGGTTGCTAGGAGCTTAGCTTGGAAATGCTACTGTCAAAGATGAGCTAACTTGGTTGTGGTTGATTGTCTTTAACTTACCAGTTAAAACGCTAATGACGTTCACTTGTTGTTAGGCAGCCAGACGTTTCAGTTTACCTTGAATTTAGCTGAGGTAGATAATCAGCTACCTGACTTTTCGAGGTTACCGTTTTGCCAGAAGTTAGCCAGCAATTTTCGAAACAGTGGACCAAACAAGATCCTAGTTCATAGCTACCGCCAGTTAAAGTTATCTTAACAATATGGTCAATTAAAATCATAGTTATTGTCTTTTCATAGGCTACGTGGACGTGTATCAGTAAACAGTAGTCCAAAATTCGATGGGGGGTTGATTGTATACTTTGGAATTAATCTTGAATGACTTTTTGTTTTTTCCCATAGATCTAAGATGGTCCAAGACAGTGCTCAGATTCGACGGCGGGGTGCAGAGGACTTTATGGCTTATTATGAGTATGCCTGTGCCAGACAGGACTCCATACCTCTCCCTGCCATCAAGATGAACCTGGCCAAAGGGTTACTGGACTTCAATGGAGACAGGGTCAAACTGACAGACTGGCCACCCATTCTCAATTCTATCTCCATCAATAAACACCTGTACCACATCGCAATCAGCAGCACATATCAAGCTAGTCTGGGCGCTGGGGATACAGGTAAGGTGGAAGCAAAGGAACCTGGCACATACACTAGCAATAAACAAAAAGCTAAGATTCCTATTTATTCAAATACCATTAATTACCAACAGGTGTACCAAAATTGCTGAATGTATCTATCTGGTATAAATACATATATAAGGGAAAATATAGATGTAAAATCCCACCCACTACTTTTCTGTAAATCGCGCATCTTTAATCATATGTCCCTCGCTATACCCATTTCAGATAGCAGGCACTACAAGTCTAGCTACAGGAAGAAAATCCCAGCCATCCGCTCTAAGGACATGATGCTGAAGTTGTGTAAAGCTCTGAGAGACTGTCTGACTGTCTCTCCCAGCCTCAAGACTCTGCAACTTAACGGGCTTCCGCTGAGAGAGAGGGACCTCATCACCTTAACAAAGGTAGAAATGGACTCAGATGGCAGAAAAAACAGATGCATTAGACTGACTGATGCTAATTGATTGCTAACTGCAGCTTTTGTCACTTCTGTCTAATTTATTCTAATCTAATCATTCCGTTCTGTTCGGTTCCATTTTCTTCTATTCTAGGGCATAGCAAAAAGTGTTTCCTTGGAAAACCTGTCCCTGGCTAACTGCCCAATTGCTGATGATGGTTTAGAGGGTATGCATATTCAGTGTTGAGTTTTAGTTTTAGCAAAACTTCCCAAAGTTTTAACTATTCTTTGACTTGCACATCAGTATTCTACTGTATGTGAGTTTCTTCTCTGTCTTATTGTCTTTTTAATTTTTTTTTTAGTCATTTGCCAAAGTGTGAAGTACTCTGCAATCATCAAGACAGTGGATTTTACAGGATGTAATCTCACCTGGAGAGGGGCAGAGCATATGGCCAACATCATCAAGGTGTAATATTGTTCTAATCTATTTGAGAAAGCAACAACCACCTCTTTCTGCAAATGCAGTTAACTGTCTCCACCTAGTGTTATGCATTGAAACATGAATTGTTAACTTGGACCCACTTGACCTTTTCTGAACTCAGATTTAATTTGCTAAACATCAAATGCTAGAATGCTAAGAAAATACTCTCATGCCCTGTTTTCTCTTTATTTCTATTTTCAGGATTTAAGTATTTCTGGACACATAACTTTCATATGTATTTAATAAAAAAATGTTCTGCTTTCACCTCCCTGGCCTGTAGCACCAGGGAATGCGGAGGCACGGTGCAGCGTGGGCAGAGTCTCTGCGGTATCGACAGCCAGAGTTTGAGGGAATGGGGGGTCTGCGCCGCGTCACCCTCAACTGTAACACGCTGATAGGGAACCGTGGGGCTGCAGCCCTTGCACACGAACTGGCAGAGGACCTTTGGGTTAAAGGTGTGTGTGTGTGTGTGTGTGAGAGAGTGAGATGCATGTGACATTTCTTGAGAAGAGTTCTTCTTTCCTCCCCTGTCTTTCTCCCCTCGTCCGTGTATTCCTCACCAGTTTCGTGACTTTATTTTAACAGCTGTTGACCTCCAGAAGAGTGGTCTGTCTAATGAGGGAGCTCGCTGCCTGCTGGAAGCCTTAAAGACTAACTCAACTCTTTGTGTGCTGGATATCCGGAGCAACCCTTTAGTCGGTAAAGAACCATCACAGTGGAAAGTTTTCTTGTTCTAATGACACTGCATGGGCGCTGGCTAATATGGTTCATTGCCCCCAGGCTAGATAAAAAAACATTACGCAATAAGGGTTGACTAAAATAGACTTCAAGCTAGGGTACGGCAGTATCCAATTTGTAATACCTTTAAACCGTCCCTAATGTTTTCCCGGGGTATACGGTATTACCGGCTAATTAAAAAAATAACGTTGTAGGGGGCTGGAGTGAGCCACCACGTAAATTTGTCAGATTTCCATGTCTGGCTGTCATCGTCTTCATGTAAATCTTGCACACAGCCTTGTCAAGATTCGCTGACTCACTCTTGTTATTCAGTTGGAACCTGAAACGCTGCCAGACTGTTATAAATTGTGAATGGAGAATTTGGCTGTTTATTACAGATACAGAGCCAGAAATTTTACGATAGTAATGAAACTGACACCGTCATTATTTTGAAATAGTCTGGGATACTGCATTACCATGATACTGCCCAACCCTACTTCAAGCTTTAAGTCTATTTTCCATGTATTCTTTTGTCTTCTTCTCCTACAGACAAGGTCCTCATGAAAACCTTAATAGAGAAAGTCCTGATGAATGCTGACAGCCAATCATCAGAGGTAGGTGTGAGGTGTAAGTGAAGAAGACATTTGTGCATATGTGTGTGTTTTCTAACTGACATACAACGCATATGTTTCTGATGGCTTGTGTCATCTCTGTTTTGTGTCATAGTACTACTGGATCAAGCCCCCGACAATCAAAGAACCCCAGAAACCTCCTGGTACCAAGAGGCGAGCACTGCCAAGTACAGTCAGAGGGAAAGCCACATTTAGGATAGGTACATGTGTTCATCTAATTACTTTTTATTATTTTTTATTATTTTTCTATTATTTTTCTGAACGCTACATTCAATATATGCACTTGACTGTTATTTTTAAAGTGATATTCTGTAACTTTCCGTAGCCATTGAGTGTTTGAACAATAATTCCCAGAGTTCAGTTGGCAATCGCTGTCTGTCGGACGCACTCGTTTCTTATTTGGAATAGTTGCAGGTTCCGTTTCTGAAGATAGCACTTGCCTTTTCTTCCAAGGCCTTTTTTCTCGCCTTTTATTCGATTTTCAGCCAGTGCCAAAATGAAAAAGATTACGGATTACTTCTTTAAGCGCTTAAGTTGTTTAAGATTGATCATTAGCTACTGTATGTCCACAGTATATTTCTGTCCAAGTTCATGTACGTCATATAAAACTTTTTATTGATATGATATCGGTGTTAACTGATCCGTTTGCCTTTCATATACTTGGTATGCTCTCATTTCTGTAGATAACAAGACTGGACAAGATAAAACTAGATTAGAAAACGTGTATCCTTAAGTAGGCCATTTGTGTCACACCATAAAATCTTTTAAATCACACAACCACACACACACAAAATCACACAATCATGTTAAAAATCATATAAAGATGTCTTTCTTTCTTTTCTCTCTCTTTTTTCTCTGCTTGCTTATGATGTTCAAAACCCTCTTTTTTCCAGCATCAGAGCCTAGACCTTGTAAGATAGTAATATACTGATGTGACATGCAGTTGCCATTGTTCACAGAAAAGGTTCCCTTGCCTTGAAGCTTTCCATTGTTTGGTTTTCAGTTTTGTGCTGAATCCATGTTAATTACCCGCCTGGTTTATTGACAATACAAATTCCTGGTCCAGGCCCTCGAAGAGGGACCTCAGTCGCTAGGTGGAGTCCAGGTGTTGTCCAACAGCAGAAGCACCATGTCCGCTCCAGTCGCGTGCCTTGGCGTGCTGCTGCTCGTGCTGGACGACAGAGGTGAGCAGATGTAGGTTATGGTCATTTCACTTTCAGTCAATCAATAGAAATGGCAACTCATTTGTAAATCATAGAGGCCTCTATTTCTTTATAGTTTAGATTGTGACTATAGTTTAGATTACTTACTTAAAATTTCAGTCTTTAAAAAAAAGTACACTTCCTGAATTGAACCCAGGCCTGGTGGTTAGGATTCAGACGGAATGGCCCAAATTAATCATGGTTTTGTTTTAAGAGAAAAAGCATTTAGTTTCAGTCACTAATCTGCCCTCCTTGGCCATCTTATTCAGTGCAAATTCTGTTCTAGATCAGTTTGTGTGGTCTACCAAACTAACGTAGGACAGTGACATGGAACATAGATAATATATGACTACTTACTGTTTCAAATCAGGCAGTGTACCTTCAAGTTCAAAACCCTTTGGTCATGTTGTATGGGTAGAGGACACAAGTCAGTTATTTATTTTTTGATATACTGTAATAATTCTCCAAGGGGTAAATGATATTTTCTTGGGGCATAGGGTCAGCCCGATAGTGTGGCATCCTTGGAGCAGATAGGATACTTCAACAGGTATAGCCACACAGGGATAAAACCCAGGCCCTTTAGTAGGGGACGACCTCACCATCCCTGCCACCTCATCGGAGATTCAAGTAGTGGACTAGTACATTGCATTAATGACAGTAACACTAACATTAATAAATGATCTGCCTGTGTTCCAGAGGTCTACCTCCTGGTGTTGTTGTTGCAGAGCAGAGTTTTCAGGTGAGGAACAACTTTTCTTCTCTAGCTGCTGTGTTACAAACGCGTAGTAAGTACTGGCTGGTCCAGACAGGAGACAGACAGATAGGTATGTCATCTTTTGCCCAGATCTTGGTCAGTTGTTAAGTATTGGTTTCAGTTGGTTTAAACATTTGCCTATCATCTACCTTGTGGAGAAGATCAGTCCGTCTTATACAGGCAGATGATAGCAAATGTTTAAACCAACTGAAACCAATACTTAACAACTGACCAAGGTCTGGGCAAAAATGACATTTGCATTTTGTTTGCACTTTGTTTGCACTGTGTTTGCACTGTGTTTGCACTGTGTTTGCACTGTGTTTGCACTGTGTTTGCACTTTGTTTGCACTGTGTTTGCACTGTGTTTGCACTGTGTTTGCACTGTGTTTGCACTGTGTTTTGGGACAATCTAAATGGTAGAGAAAAGAGTACAGCCTATACATCCGGAACTTCAGTCACATCTCTTTAAAAGACGCTTTGGTGAGAAACATTCCTCTACTATTTACAGCCCAGACCAGCACCACACTTCAATGTGTGTATTGTTACTCTTAAAATAGGCAATCCAAATGGATGTTTCATTGTGCCAGACAAACGCAATCAAATCCAGAAAAGTCACTCAAGTCATTTAAAATGTTACCTTCACCCAGGTGTGTTACCTTACTGTTAAAACTATGGTCTTCATCAGGGTGCAGCTACAGTGAAGGTTACTTTGGAGTCAGACTCAGAGGAAAGGGAGGAGGAGGAAGAAGAGGAGGAGGAAGAAGAGGATGTGAAGGTAGAAGTGGAGCAGAGTCCGTCTTCTCTCGGCCTCCGAGACAGAATCACCGGACGACAGTTCCAACGTATGCAGGTAAGGCGGGTTGTGGGTTTGTAATCCCAAAGCCCCTAAAAGTGGGACTAACCACTTGCAACTTATTCAAGGAAAGAGCTACATTATTAATATTATTACTACTAACGTAGGATCAGAGTTTATAATTTGCAGGGGATAAGATAATGTAGATAGGCTCTCCTGGTCAGTGACCATACATTAAAATAGTGGGCAATAGACCATGTATCAGTACAAGTCACATTGGTATATTAGACCTTGTATAAGTAATATATTAGTCCATAAATTAATGGACAAAACAGCTGTTAGTCCCTCCTATAAACATAAACTATACTTTTGAGACTTTGCCAGTCCAACACACAAGAACCTCAATTCTTTCCCGTTTACTCACAGGTTTTGATGGTTGCAGCTGTTAACATGTGAGTGTGTGTGTGTGTGTGTGTGTGTGTGTGTGTGTGTGTGTGCATGTCCTGCAGATGGAGCTAGAAGAGTGTCGCCTGAGGTTGGCAGAGGAACGCAGAGCCAGACTTAAAGCAGAGTCAAAACTCATGGAGGTACTGATAATGCTAAGCTAGCCAAAGCTTTTTAAATCCAATGAGTGCTTTTCCACGCAGCATTAGCAGCTCGCAATGTGGACTCCGCTAGATTAAATTGAGGAATGCACTTAAAAACAGCTAATTATAAAGTAAACCGCATGTTCTGAAGATTGTGGACACTGTATTAACCTTTAGAAGGCTTTTTAATGGTCTGATGTGAAGCATTTTACAATCATGTTGAACATTTTATTCAGCAACTGAAGTCCAAACTCATTTTGTATGGTCCAGAGTCCCATTTTGAAGCTCTATAGTTTTATTTGTCACGTTTCATTTTTACACCAGTTATGTGTGGTTTATATACCTGTCAGTGGCTAAAGTTCAGATTTTGTGGCAACTACACCACCTAGGTTAGAGTTGAGAGCCCTAGGAACTGTTTCAATGCCAGGGTTTCTGGGCCTACGCAATTTAGGTCAAGTCCTTTCTGGGATGGAGAACAGCACTTAGCTCCCTAAAGGAGGCAGAGGCAGGAGTAAAAGTAAGTAATGTTTATTACAAAGATGATTTGATAATGGAACCACCCCCAAGGATAAAACAAGCCCGGTCCATCCTCAAGATGCTTTCTGTTCCAGTTTGAGGGTCCCTTCTTGCACAGTCACAGTTTCACCATCCTGTCCAGGCTTTAGCTTCCTAGTAGGCCCAGGTCTTCACCAGGATGCCCAACGATCCCTCCAACGCCCTGCAGAAAAAGAACCGGCCAGTGGATAGTTCTCGAAAAAACTAAAAGCCGGTCATAAGTACATGGCTCGAATTGAAGGGGAACCGGGGCTGCTGGGACCCCCCATAACAAACAAGGGACCCTGCTTAAGAAAGGGAAAATTAAGCTTGGGAGGGGTCCCACATAGTATTATGGTTGTAATAAGAATAATGAAAATAAATGATCAATTCCTTTTGAGGCACATAGTAGTGCTTCTTATTCAGCCTGTAGCAGGAATAAATCTATGATCCACACCTGTTTTTATGTTGCACCGGTACTTTGTTGCCCGGTCACAGTCAGATTGACTGATCAGGCTCTCTCTGCATGGGCAGCAGATGCTGACCAATCAGAATCCTCCTTGGCAGCATAGTCACAAGCGGGCACAGATACAGGCCTCGCAGTCGTCTCCCGCTCCTCAATTAACGTTATGCATGTGAAAGAAGCTCTGTTAAAAACAGGTAGCATCAAACTCCTGTCCCACATTATACTGTCTTATATTGAAGAACACACTGATATTCTCCTCCTAGACTTATGGAATGGTTGCATTGAGTCAAAAGACCTTTCAAAAGACATCTGATATCAAAAGACGTGAGTTATGGAGGACCACCCATAACTGGTCAATCAATTCAAGCACTGCCTAAGTATCTTAGGATGATCTGTAAGAGGAAATCAACATATACAAGATGCATTTAGCTGGGTGTCTTCAAACCATTGGCACAGCCTCAGGGCACTGAGTAGCAATCTTTGAAGTCAGCAATTTACAATCTGCCTGTGTGCCTTTTCCACTAACCCCATTGGTACAGATGGCCTCAATTACCTCATGGCTGTATCACACTAAAAAGTACATGCAGCACATAAATGAAAACAAAGCAAAAATGATCACTGCACAAACAAAAAAATGCAACACAACCTTAGACAGAGCAAATCATGTAAAACAATAAACTGGAGATACACAAACCCCACGCAGTAGAAAGCATGCATATTGATATGTAAAACCTAGCTTTTTGAGTAGCTAGTTATATTGTATAACAACTAGCATGGGATTTATTTCAAGATTTCATCCCACACAGAGGGCAGGATTAGCCACAGTGCAGTGGGCTTTGAGCAGTTAGGAACTCCCAGGTGGAATATATGGCTCTTTGTATTATTAAACCAGCAGCCCTCTCGTTTTTGGCTGCCCTCTCTCAAGCTCAAGGCTCTAACCTAGTTTTTTTTGTTTGTTTGTTTGTTTGTTTTTTCTTTAACCGTTTTTCTGTTTTATAAAACAGTGATTCTTGCTCAAGATACTTCCTCAAGATATTTCCAATTCAAATTAATCCATATTTTTTTGGCAACAAAAAAAATGTTGAATATCTGGAGTCAATCAGGCTTTCGTAGATTCTGCCAGCAGGAAATTGAGTCAACTCCCCACCTTTTCTGGTACTGTCACATTGTAGCAATGTTCTGGAACAAAACTATCCTGTTAGATAAAGGGTTTATATTTAAGGCAAAATAATATTGTCCTATGACAATTAACAGTCCCATTTTTTTAAATATATTTTCATTATAGAAGGTTATACTGCTAGCAAAAATGGAAAAATTGAAAACCATTTGACTAGGTAGAAAGCAGTCAGTTGGGAGGAAGGTTGGGAGGTGCCTGACTAAATTTATAAGCCCTCAATGGACTTGAATACCATGTAAACACAAAACATGCAAATTAATTGTACTTAAACGAAGTACCTGCAAAATACTACGATAATTACCAGTAACCAACATGGTATGGATACAGTCTTTTTCCTGACAAATAATACAACAAATGATCTCATATCTTAAAAGATATCACTTTAGTGTTTAATGAGACACAAAACATTATTTCAGTAATCGAGGTGCTGGAACTCATTTTGCAAGTTATTTTGGTGCATTACATTGTGTACTTTGTACTTATATTGTGTTGTTACCAATACTGAGCCTTGCCTTGCGAAAGTCAACGTTCTCAATGAATTTCCTTGGCACTAGTTTGGTTCCAGGGAATGCAAAACTTGGCCTGTCTGTGATATCTCAAGATAGGCCAAGATAGAAAGGTAGCTTGGTATATGTGTGTGTGAGTGTGTGTGTGTGTGTGTGTGTGTGTGTGTGATTTAGAGGTGTGTTTGAATAGTTACATGTGATTGGCTACTTTTAAGGACAGAGGCTGTTTTGACATTGAATACGGAAAAATGGATTA
>OMKK01091464.1:3525-27713 GCA_900302305.1 Polymixia japonica
CTCCATCCCCCCCATCGCCCCCGGGGACCCGTGAGACATGCAGGCTTTGTTGAAATAATGGTGGCGATCATCGGAAAGGGTTGCAGACGGCTAATGAGCGTTATGACGGAGAGCTGTCGGACTGGTATGTCAGCATTAGCATACTGAGTTCAAAGTGTCTGCGTGCTGGAAGTCTAGGTTCGACTGTATGTGTGGGATTCCGTGAACCTGGAGGTTCCCCACAGTGGCTGGTCTTGTGCTAGCGTTCCACTGAAGAAGATAGGTAGATGATAGAAGGTATGGAAAGAATCTTTGAAAGAAAATTCTGTTTTATTATGGATTTGGAAAATTGCAAAAATACTTTAAAGAATCCTTAAATATTTGTGGTGCTTTCTCCAAATACGAAATGAAGTATCTTTTTTAAAATCAATGAAGAAAATGTGCTAGGTGAATCTAAATATCAAAACTTTTGGTGGTTTTTCATATTAGGTTAAATAAACAGAAAGCTAAATAACCGTGGTCAAAAAGGCTTCGAAAAAATAAACAAAAAGCAAACCTTTTCTCACCTGAATACGGTTCAGTGTGTTTAGAGAGAAAAGAGTTTTTATTCACAACTAATTATCAAATGGCGATGTCCATTCCAACATAAAGATTTACTGAGGCAACTTCTCTGCCAAGGTGTGTGTGAGTGTGTGAGAGTATGTGTGTGTGTGTGTGTGTGTGTGTGTGTGTGTGCGTGTGTGTGTGTGTGTGTGTGTGTGTGTGTGTGTGTGTGTGTGTGTGTGTGTGTGTGTGTGTGTGTGTGTGTTTGTATATGAGTGTATATACCTACCTTATGGTGGTTTTCAATTATAATCTCCACCACAATGTTCTGGAACTTGATGTTCATCATGGCTGCCACTGTCTCTTCCTGTGACCTCATCAGTGTGGGACCAAAGATCATTCCAAGGTTGGACACAGTCATCATATTTTGGTCACTGTGAGTGGAGACCCTGCACACATACATATTTTTGCATACATTTTAAGACACAATGGAGTATATAAATTAATAAATTATTAATGATAATAGAAAGTTAATTTTGACTTTCTTGTCAGATATCAGATAGCCATGAAAAATAAAGAAAGAAAGAAATAATGACCTCCTGTCACTACATTTGAATACGCAGAGGGTCTGATTTTATTAATTCATTATTAAACTTCATTATGGACTCAATGGGCAAATTGGACAGGAGACACTCACTGAAAGGTACATAGACCTAAAACAAAAAAATTCCAAATGAATGAATTTCTAAATACATTTTTAGCAAAACAAGATGTGTTTAAAATCAAAGAGGGCAAATAGTTCTTTTGAGTGTCGGCGAACAGAAGAACAGTAATTTTCAAAAGGTTCATACGTGAGAAGGTGATTGGTCAAGAGGTCCAACATTTCTCTATTTTTGTCTGGAAGTTTGTGAACAAGAGCATGAATTGCTCTTACGCGATACCTCTGGTCATCAGACTCTGTTCAACAAGACACAAATGGACATAGTCAAGTTTCCATAACGATACAATCACTAAAGGCACTAAATCTAAACAGAATTGGACAGCTTGTTGTACTCAAACATCCATCATATTCGAGGTTGTTTACCTAGCTCAGTTGAGAAAAGCTTTATTGTTTTAAAGAAGCAACAAGTGATCTTACTGGCAGCCTTGATAAAATCTTTATGCAGTCTGTAGGTCATCAGAGGTTCCGCCAGACACCTGCAAGCACATTACAAAAGGTAAGCGTTGTACTGAAGTTTATAGTTCTTGAGCAGTTTTTTCCTTTAATGCTGGTGTGTGTGTTACCTGACGTAATTCTTAAGACCACTGGTGATGGTCTTATTGTCCCAGGTGTCTGGATCCAGCTGCATGCCGGGAGTAGCTGTAGCACCTACGGGGAAATATCAGTAGATACTAAATGACTTGTCTGTAATGACTCTGATTCTGAAATACACCCACGTTTGCATGATACCTTCCCTGTGCAGGATGTGAATCATCCTGAGAAAAGGCAGTGTTCCTCACCAAACACAGTAGACATCAACCGCTGCACTTTGGAGTTGACTCCTCCGGTCCTATACAGTCCCAGGGTATTAATGCCTGCCACGTGTACAAGCAACGAATAAACATGCTTGATTAATAACCGATAAATAAAACATACTTGATTAATCAATGCAATGAAAAAAAGTAAAACAGAGAATAAACATTCAGAATGAAATGGTTAAATAATAGTTGAACAGTGAGAATTACCTCTCATTTCCACCAGCTCAATACACCTCTTAACAAAGTTAAAGCCTGTCTCATTGAGAAATGCTGTAAAACACACACACACACACACACACACACACACACACACACATGACACTACTGTAACTCTGATACAGTGTAGGCAATATACATTAACAGATGTCAAAGAATGGAGTTCCGCTGAATAAACAAAATTCCTCCTAGCGCACGACAAATCCGGACACTTACTCTCCTCCTTCTTGCTGAGCAAAGACGGCAGAGTGTAGATCTGAGGAAAGGAAGATACGGTGAAAACGACATTATATATAACTCTCTATGTCTTTTGGTCCAGATTTGTGCGCATTTAGGGGCTCATGCAAGCAACCAAAACTTTCAAATAATGACTTTCGTTTTTTAGTTATTCAGTTAAAGAGAAAAAAAGGATAGAAGACAATATCTGTGCATACAGGTTCTTTGCCGTCCATGGCCTCCATCCACAGCCTCCTGTTGGACTCAGAGAGAGCCTGCAGGGTGATGACGCCATGCCTGCAGAGAAAAGCCATCATTTTTTTGCCCTGCCTAACGCTATTCATACATCTATTAATTTCACCCATTGAAAAGACATTCCCGTCTCGGGGACATGCATCCGTCCATCCTTCTCACCTCTCCAACACCTCAACGTCGAAGCAGAAGCGTTTGTCTATGGATTCCTTCTTCCTCCGGACGCACGAGCGCAGCTTGAACACCTCAGGCCCTCCGCCCACCACGCCGTTCTGTTTACACACAAACACGGTTGCGGCGCTCGCTCAGGTTGTGCTGAACGCACGGAAATAAAATGAACGTTTTTTTGTAAGGATCCTGAACGTTATGTCAGTACGTGCCTGTTTAAACAACGGGGAACTTTTTTTTAGTGGTGTGTGTGGGTGGATGTGTGTGAGTGAGTGGAAGACTGTGATTTTACTTGCAAATGTGAAAAATAAAGGAAAACATGTAAATATGTAAACATTGTAAAAACATGAAAGAAAAAAAAAAAGAAAAAAAAAAGTATCCCCTTGTGAGGCTGGTGTAGAGGGTATGTCATCCTGTACCAGAAAAATTCATTAAATTTCATTAAATTAAATTAAATTTCATTAAATTAACGTTACAGTGTTAAACACCGGCGCGTGATACTTTTAAAAACCTCAAGGTAGACTTCCTGTCAGTGGGGGGATATTGACGGGTGTTTCCGTGGTGTCACCTCACCTGTCTGCTGGCTGGTCTGGTCTCCGTGTTGCTCATGGTGAACATCTTAGACCCTTTCTCATACGTACAGTAGTATCTGATCCACGCACAGCCCAGTGGCCCTAGAAAACATTACAGAGCAGAAGAGCGACGGTGTGTAACGACTAAAGATACTAGAATATTAAATCGTTTCGGTGCTCATGTCTATGCATGTAGGTACAGTATGCGTGCATGAGAGAGAGCATGCATTTTAGGGAGACAGAGAATATCGCGTTACGTAGCTACAACGCTTCTTTTCCTTGTGCATTTAAGTATTGCTGTGAGCGAGACGAAGATATAGAGAGAAAGAGAAAGAAAGAAAGAAAAAAGAAAGTGTTTATGTTTCTGTGTGTATTACGTTTCTCCTGTATATACAGATATCCCTCCATCGTAAAGCAACCAGGAGCTTTGATGTCCGCTTCTGCAGAACGGATCCTCTTCATCAGTCTCTCAACCTCTGCACGGGTGCTCTCAAAGTTATTGCGCGTCTAAACACGACAAACACACACACACACACAATTATGGTTCTGTCCAGGAATAACTGTACAACCTAATAAAAAGCAATCTTATATGCATATCCACTGAATAGGAGTGAAAACATATTTGATGACACGGGAATTGTTGGTCAGGAATATCTCAGACAAGCTCAAAGTTAATTTACATGCATTGGCTGGTGTTTAGTTACAGTGTGAGTATGTCTGGACAAGAATGACTACACTACAAGCAGTGTGACTTTGTGTATGGTTTTGATTTTTGACTGGTTAAACCGAGCCCTTGACTTTTACAGAAGAACTGTTCTTAAATCCTCCACACAGCATTTATATTTTTCTAGCTGATAGAATATACTGTATGTTGTTAGAAAAAAAGTGTTGAAGACTCCCAACATTGTGGTTGCACCATGAACGGTACTAGAAATGTCATGGTTTCATTATTTGTAGAACTACTTGAGGGTTTCATATTTTCAATAATGCACACTTTTTTTGTTTTTTACATTTTGGGGAGGTGATAGATGCAACAACTTCGAAAATAATTCAGTTGTTTGCCTCTTTCTCTCACTTTTATAATTTAACTTTTTTCATAGCAAAGAAGAAATTAAAAAGCAGTTTATCCCAATTACATTCTATACAAATAACAAAATAAACATAAATGCACATACATTTTTCAATACAGCTCTATGTGCTTATTTTGTCTTGACATCATCTGCCTTGCATAGTCTATGCTCGCTACACAGGCCAGTCCTAGGTCAAATAGTATGCAAATAATTCTTAGCATTTGTTTTAACCTGCAGCAGTTCTCAGATGTTACCAGTGACCACATCAGGACAATTCAGACTGTCAATTAAATTGTCAATCACAAAAACAAATCCTACATTTCTACATATTTTTCTGTCTAAAATCCATGGGAACCAGTGTCATGTCCTGTGTGGCCCACCTTGCATTTCTGTCCCTTAAGTTGACCTAATCAAACCACAAACCATAAAAAGCATTTGCAATTGCTCTGAACCAAAAGGGTTGTATCACACACAGACTTACAGACACAGACACACACACACACACAAAACCACACTTACATTTTGTAGGTTGAACTGCAGCTGCTGCTTGTAGGGCTCAAACTCACTGGCCAGCTCATAGCCCTCATGGTAGAATGTAAACAGCCCTTGTAGAAAGGCTAATAACTGGAAATGAAACAGAGAAGACATTTGGACAAATGTGAAGTGAGAATGATTGGGAGTGTGGAGAAAAGGAATCTGCTGCTCTACACATAAGAAATGTTATTACATGTAATGTGAAAAAGACCTAAGCCATCTGTTGTTCAGTTTGTTGATAGTTGTGTTTGCCGCAGTTGTTTACTGAACAACAAAGAGTCTCTCTCAGTCAGAAGAGGTATCCACACAGGAAATGCCGGTGCAGTAACAGGAAGTGGGCTTGACTGATCCATATTCTAACATCTTTAACATTGGTCAAACAGCATGTGTGCGTGTGTCTATGTGAGTGTCTGTCTTTTTCTTTTCTTTTTTTCTTTCAGTGATGACGTTTGCACGCACCAAGTCATTAACACACTCAGATTATACACATTATCACACATAATACACATTATAATATGATGAAGCTGTTTCCATTCATAACAAAAAAGAACCGTTGTATAGAGATGCAATCTCTATATGGGATTGCAAAACCTCATAGAGGAGATGTAGGGTGTGAGAATAGGTTGGATTGATAATCTCAACACCTCATCCGTTACAAAAGAACATGCATTAAAAGAGCAAGTGTGAGTGTGACCATGTGTGAATATAGTTTAAAAAACCCTCTCTTGGATAATACTGATATTGATATTGCATTCAGATGAAATCAGATGAAAACATGATGTTTTAATTAGAATATTCTCATGGTTGTATTAAGATTATTAGGAGTACTGGTGTGTCTATGAACATGGTCTGTATGTGTACCACACTTACCGGCTCCACAAATTCAAACTTCTTTCTCTCTTGCACTTCCTGAATCTTGAAGACATACTGCAGCGAGGCGTCATAAAACACCTGTCTGTCCTTACTCATCTGGGAATCTGCCTGCAATGAAGAACAGCCACACCAAAGATGCCTCACGTTGCCTATGTAACAAGACCTTTGTGTAATGATTACCAAGACAATGTTATTGTCAAACTTATTAAAGGGGACATATCCTACGCTTTTCAGTGCTTTTGCGTAAGTCCTTGTGGTCAACGCGTTTGTGTAGTTTTTACTCCAAAAAAAGTAAATCAATGTCCACTCTGAGTACTGAAATTCAACCCTCTGTGTGTCTTTTGCAGTGAACAGGCTGTATTCTGTGGCTGTAGCCTGAGGTTCACTCGTGTAAAAGAGGCACAGCCCTGATTGGCCACTTGATGGGGAGGGGTGGTGAAAGATTTTGCAAAATGCTCCATCTTGACTGTGACTCAGACTGAGCTGTCCGTCACGGGTCTGGGCAGCACCTTTGTAACTTGTGATATCAGAAATCAGCTGAAATCAAAACGGCTTGTAAAACCACATGGATATTTGAACGTACAAGTCTAGCCAGACACCATTGCAGTTTATATGCAGTTTTACAGCATATATCAACCATCTTATATATGAAAGGACTATTAATGTTTCATTTTGCAGGATATGTCCCCTTTAAATAATAGACCTTGTTAAAAATGTTCAATGGTCCAATAAGCTTAAAAAGGCAATAAGGATTCTGTGAAGTTGCAGTTTACCTCCTGCAGTTGTGATTCCTTCTTTTTGGAGGACAGGTTGAGGTGTTTTTCCAGCACAGAGTAGTACTTCTCAGTCTCCTTGTCAAACTGCTTCTTTCCCTCCTGAGGAAGAGTCGAGAGGGGAACATTTGCATTAACTAAAAGTAAAATTTAAAATTTTACAATTTGGCTACCCTGGACCTATTTTGAGTCCTTGCTTTGGAACAACCAACAGTGCCTTCCCCCTGTGACTCTCACTCTGCACTTCAGTTCAAATAAGGTCCATGTTAGAAATGTTGACTGTCAAGAACTGAAAACTTTGTAAAGCTAACATCTATTAAGAGAGACTGGTGCTGTTGTAGCATCTGTAGTAAAGGTTGTAGCATCATGAGTATGTGTGTATCTGTAGCAAATTCACACAGAGGTCCAGAAATATCTGGGGCAAACTTATGTTTCAGCTTTTAGGGACCTATATACAGAGACATAAGTAATGGGACCCATAAGTAAAAAGTCATTTTTTTACTCGATGAGACATGAGCCAAAGGAAACAATAAAGCATGTTAATATGAGTTTCAGGAGCAGCTACTACTCTTAACTCCAAAGCTCCAGCAACTCTTAATCATTCTATGGGAAAACAACATTTGTGCGCCTGTGGGCTTCTCACACACCCATGCTACATTCTAGAGGCTGAAGAGGCATTCCCATCATCACCAAAAAATGAGCAGTTATTAAATTCAGGATCAATTATTTATGATCAAAACCACTTCAGTTCATTGGGCCCCACCAACCACAGGATACTGTTGTCTCTCTCTCTGTGCCTGAGGGACGTGAGAGAACGAGAGACAGACTAAATTATAAGAGTTGAGACAGCTGCTGAAACCAGACACCATACTCACTTTGTGTATACAGTCTCACTGACTTGAGGCTCTCTCTCTCTCTCTCTCTCTCTCTATCTTCTCTCAGAACGAAGAATGTTCGTTCCCACGACCTTATCACTGACTCAGGACTGTGACCGATCGTGTGTCTGACCGACTAACTGGATTCACTGACCACCGAGTGAGGAGAAACTGGGACCACGCCAGAGCAGGACTATCTGTCTGATCACTAACCATGACCAAAGAATTCTTAAAAATGTTGTATAGTTCATACACAGGACTTGATTGGTTTTTAACAAATGCATGCGCATAACGGCCTGATTAAAACCACAACAGAGATTTTCTGGAGTTTTAGATATCACACACGATAGCATCCTATGAGGCACTAATATTGGCAATTTAGAGACCAAAGCACAGATTAAATTGCCCCACTGATTTAACTGGGTCAATTACTGTATGTTAATATTCTATATCATCCTAAATTTGCCCAGAGAGTTTTGTGAGATGGCAGTCTACGTTTATTCTAACAATAACAATCACAGTAGTAAAGGTCTGCTATGCTCTGAGATGTTAATAATTATCTTTTGGCTGTGTATATTTCAGCTAACTTTTCAAGAGTGCCTTCAAAACTTGCATAACTGTAACACAACTGTACCTTAACAGCTCCGATCTGCTCCTTACGGAACCTCTCCAGCGGTGAGATCAGCACATCATCTGCATTCTGAATCTGAGATGAGAAAAACATAACAGTCAGCCAACCAACCGACAAACACGACAAAACAGTTGACACTATGACCCAGGACAGTAATGAGACAACAACTCAGTTATGTTCACATATCACTTCCATGGTGGCCGGGAGGGAGACTTTTCAGCGTTTTCTCGGGGTTAACCTCTGACGAACAGCCAGCATGTTGAGTGTGACTACAGACGCTTATGTTTTGTTTCAAAAAGAAAAGAAATGGAAAAAAAAAGTTTTACACTAACTAATGTCTTATTGAAAATTATTAATAGAGCATTTCTGCCACCATTAGCAGTAGAGAGTATTAGAAAGTGGAGACAGACATGAAAGGTCAGAGACAGGGGGAATGTGGGGTCACTTCAGCACCAGGGCTCCTCCTGGCTACTTTTCCTATGGAGTTTGAGGCAGAATACTAATTTGCAGGCAGCCCACTACTTAAGTAACCTTACATAATGGTGGTGGCACAGCATTGGTTCTTGGCTGGCACACAAGCGCAGGGCCTGGAAATTAAGTGAGTAATTGAATCATCTATCCCGACCGCACGGAAACAAAGTGGCCTAAGACGCAGCCCATCTTACATATCAATTCTCACTGTGATGGCGAATGCTTGACTGGAGCCAGTAAAAAGCTCTGTTTGGGGCTTTTTTTTTTTGTTCTTGCGCAACAAATCACAATGGTCCAGGGCGGCGCTCGACGAGAGGACTGATGGGTATCGTCTTACTTCCATTTAGTCTACTCTATCTGAACTAGCAGTCTAGAACAGATGGCCAGAGCAACCTAGCTGCCGGAAATGGTGTTTATAACTCAATAATGATGGCATTATGAGAAGCCTTCGTGTATCAGTAGTGTTTCAGTGGTGCCACTTCAACTGGAAAAATATATAACACACATACACAAATACAGAAAAACACGCAGACACAAAGACACCCGAAGACAAACACAGACACAGAAGACAGACACGAAGAGAGAGAAAGAGAGAGAGAGAGAGAGAAAAGGAGTGAGAGAGAGAGAGAGAGAGAGAGAGAGAGAAAGAGAGCGAGAGAGACAAACACACTGGCCCTTTTTATAGACTTTCCCAGGCAGTCAAGACTGTGCTCAAAGTCTCATTGGGGAATTGGCAGAATAGGTTCCACATGCTTCCTCTGCAACCAATCCATGCACACACATATACGCACGTGCGGCCACACACGCACGCACAGGCGCACGCACAAACCCACACGCATGCACGCACTCGGAGCACACCAGCTTGTGAGCGCAAACAGACTGTGCCAGACTCCAGTCACTCTGACACAAAGGCCTGGTTGAGTTAGGGTCTCAGTCATGGAGCCATTCCAAGTCACTATGGAGAACACACTGCGGTCAGCCACCATTTCTAACTGAACATTTAAAGTTATGGTAGGTGTTATCACCAGATTTAGACAAGAAACTGCGGAACGTGATGGCTATTGGGCACCAAGTGAAGGTGCCTGACGAGGATTTCGGCCTTCTTAGATTCCTCTGAGTCATACATATAACATGACGGACCCGCTTTTTAGGTCCAACCCTGCCTCCAACCTGCGCCTTCATCCAAATTCAATGGAGGCAACAGAGAACATAAGCTCAATGGAGGCAACAGAGAACAGTTCAATACCAACGTGGTTTGATTGAAAAATGGTATGTTGGTGGCTGTTTCTTAGAAGAGGAAGCCGTGTCATTAAGCTGCAACTTGAGAGCAGCTGTGGTAAGGGAGGATTTAAGCTGACAATATTGGTGGGCAACAGTCTGTGCTGTTCTGTTGTTTTATTCCATAAGAGGAAAGGGCAAAGGAAACTAGCGATTTGGACTCTGATAAATCCCCTGCCCTTAGATGGCGCTTTGGTTGTTCAGTGCTGTATTGAGTTTGACCTAATCAAGTTCAGCATTCAAGTAAAGATGCCTAGAAGAAGGAGGATCCTTTCAGTGGGAAGTGGGATACCTACGAACCTTTAGAACAATGTAATTATAGTCCCAAAGAAATAAAACCACACAATCACATTTAATTTATTTCTGTGTAACATATAAAGTGCACAGAGAGTGCAAAGTGCAAAAAAAAAAAGGTGCTTTTATGATAATAACGTAATACTATAACTGAACTGTTTGGCGTTCATGGTAAATCACTGTAACTGTCAAAACTTGCTGTTCTTTACAACCATCCAAATCCATAAAAAGCAGTTACTGGTTTAAATCAAGCTAACCCACAAAGAAAGTAGACACTTCAAAACTGGAATTCTGGTAAATTGTGAAGAATATGAATTATGCCAAGAATGAATGAATGTTTAAAAAACATTCTTACAACCACCATCCAACATTTGCTCAAATCCCTTTCACACGCTACCCGCCATATCTGCGGTGTTGTTGACCCACGTCATTCCATGTCAGAGGCAATCCCATGCAATCCTATGCCAACACCTTTCACAGCAGACACATGCGGTCCCGGGTCAGTCCCGGGTCAGCGAGAGTGCTCTTTAATTGGTACTTCACTGTGGCGTCTTTCTCAATAAACCCACCAAAAAGAGACACTCCCTAACTTCATGATCTCTCCAAATGTCAGTTTCTTTGAGTTAAGGGGAATAACTCAGCAGTTATAATAACTAGTAATAACTCAGTTTGCCGCACTGCTTGCTTCTCTGCTGTGAGTCGCAAATCCTGTGTTTATTCATTGATCTGTATCAGGGTCGAAATGCAGTGTCAAATTATGCAGGTTGACCCTTTCACACCGATGGCCTTTCTGGGTCCGACCTGGGTTATTGCTTTGGTGTGAAAGCAGTATCACATGTAAATAACAACATCGTAGTTGAGTGTATTTATTGATCAAATGTTAGGAATCTTTCACAATAATTCTTACCCTAACCTTATCCCAACCATAAAGTAAAAAAGTTAGGACCCACAAAATGTCCTCATTTTCAAAGATTTGCCTCATCATTATTTTTAAACACTCTCACAAGAAAAGTACAGGAACACAAAGACACGGCACACACTTTCTCTTTTGCACACACACACACACACACACACACACACACACACACACAATGAATGAAATCTATCCTTACCAATCGTCTTCGTTCTTCTTCCATGGTGCTCAGGAGCTGAGAGAATTCCTTTAAGGAATGGGCTGCAAGAGAGAGATGAGACAAAGGTGTGCATGGTTTCAGCATGCAATACAATCCTGAAAGACAGTCCATAGTTTACCAATTGGCACAAATCAACTTTTACCAAAATATTAGAGCTAGTCCTGTTTTTTATTTTTTGCACAATTGCTCACCTATATTGATCTCATCGTCAGTCTCTGCATCTCCAATACACTCAAACTGGAACTCCTGTAGAGACTGAGAGAACCTCTGAACAGCCAGAGACAGACCTATGACAGAAAAGGGGGGGGGGCTCATCTGGTCAGTGTAAACATGTACAGGCTAATCTAATTGTTGCCCTTACTTTGATTATAACACTAATTCGAGTAAGCTATTTTCCATGCATGGCAAAGAGTGTTCTTCATGTAATATTGTATACTGCAATTACTGATTGAATACGTCATGTGCAATGCTCCCATGTAACTATCTAGCAGTGATGTAAACAAATTGTCATAACTTGCGTAAACTACCCGTACCCTGTATACCAATGGTTGTTAGATACTACTAGTCACATAATGACACCATAGGCTGTTGATACAAACGATCAATGGATTGCTCCATCAAAACCAGTCATCTTCTGACAACCAGAGATCTCCCACTTTATACTGTAACTTGGTGTAAGGACATCTGTCAGGATGGCACCACCCACATAATGACACAAAAATACCACGGGGTGGAAACTGATAATAAACTGACCTTTGAGTAAGTGCTGTAGCTACTGTAAATATGACGACTAGCAAAATGCCAGGGGTGCTTTTCATGTTCATTTTTCACCATGCACTGATTGCACTGTGTAATTGTGTTAGTCTCAGAAGATCCGGACCGTATCAGTGTGTACAGCAACATGTGGGCCAGACAGTAGTCGAGAAGCTAAAAGAAATAATTGGCAGCCTATATAAGTTTATGTGAGCTCTAACTCTAAGCTGATGAAAGCCAAGGCAATAACAAGCAAACGGGAGCCAGGCCACCTACACTAATAAAGCCTGCATTTTATATTGAAAGAGCGTTCTGTGAATGTTTCAATTAAGTAGGTGTCTCATTATCTAATCGATATATCACAATGACCGTCGGAAAAACCAGGATAAAGGCATTACACAGGGGTCTGCTCCTACATGGCCTTTGGTTACCGTTATCAGGGAAACTGCAGATAAAATCAATGTCTCAAAACGCAGCTTTATGTTGACACCCAATTTATCCCAAAACAACACATGTATTTTTCCTCTACTTACCCCTGAGAGCAGATATGAGCATGTTTCCGTCTTTAATGAGGTCCTTTATAAACCGGTTGGTGCGCTCTAACTCTATCTCATGGCACTGCAGTCGTTCTCTAAACTCTGGACTGTCCAGGAAAGAATCACTGAACTCAAGCGTCGGCAGACCCATCGAAAATAAATACAGCTATACCTTTCAAAGGTGTTATCTGTATCCTCGCTAAGAGGCACAAGGGCAATTTTTTTGTTTCAATGCTCTGAGAAAATTGAATAGGATTTTTTTTCCAACTACTTTTTCATGCTCTTCTCACTTTTCCCAGAACTTCCGGACAAACTATGAAAGAGGGCAGAGACGTTGATAAAGAGGGTTTGTCCAGGTTGTACGATTAGCACAATGTTGCTGCCTTAACCTTAATATTTTCCAATATAACTTCGTCATGATGAAATGCTCAACATTCAAAACAAATGCTGTCATGATAAAACGTAATTAACAACCGCAATGGCGCCTAATGTTCGAGTTATCATAGCTGTTATTAAAAACCGTAATGTACTAACTCTCTCTAACTACGGCTCTGTCTCAAACGGGGTGCAGACTGCTGGTTACTATGGGGACGGGAGACTCCTGCTGGCCTTTTCTCAAATTAGTAAGCCTACACTTCTCAGCCTTTCAACTTTCACTTTTTGACCGCATCTGAGTATGTTAATGTTATTATCTCACATGCCTTTGTAGTATGTTAATAAAGTTAATTAGTAAATTGTGTAAGATTTTTTTAACATCCATAAACACAGGCCTGCTGTCTGATACATGCAATTTTACAGAAAGTCCCCAATTTGTACAAGTACTTGAAGAATAAAGCTGTGTGAATCAGTTTTTGATGATCCGTGGTAACAAATACTCAGTCAGCAGTTGATAATAACTAAGCCCCCTTTTTAACTCCTGTGGCCTATAGATACACCACCTATGACAAAAAGCAATGGCATAGGTTCTTGAACACCTTCTTCATCTTGGGTGCAGGAAATGAGAATGCATTAAAATTCCATGTGGCGAATCCATTATACTTTTGTGGCTTTAAGTCTGCCTGGTAAATAAAACAGTTGTTATATGATTTTCCTAACCATAAGGTTCTCAAATGACATGATACATGCCGAAACAGGTCTTCTGACATGAAGGAAATATAGGCTGGAGGTGTGCCAGTTGAGCATTGGGAGGGCATGTCACATTGTTGAATACTAGCCAAAAGCAAGTAGCAATTGATTACAGTGTTTTTTCTCTTGATGTCAATACAAACAAAGCAGTAGTGGTGAAATGTGATTGCAGTCAAGTAAATGTTATCACCATTATCAACTACTTGGAACATTGTGAATATTTTCAATGAGCTATAGCTGCAGATTAATAGAACATTATACATATGTTACCATGGAAATGAACCTCCTGCATCTCTAGTTTGTGTGTGTGTGTGTGTGTGTGTGTGTGTGTGTGTGTGTGTGTGTGTATTCTTGTCTGTATCATCTCCATGGAGAACCATGGTGAACATCACATATTCACTTTAAAAGGGTCTGGATCCAGGCAATCATGCTTTCCCCCACTAATAAGACACAGACACTCAGAGCTGCTGTAGTCTCCTGTTACAGCACAATATTTTAGGAACTGTTCCTCTCATTTTACCAGAGTAGCTTTTTACACTTACCAGCCTTAACTGTAAAAAAAGCTATCATTTTTTTTAGGGCTTACTTACCCTACCCAACCAAACCTGCCCAACTTCAAAGTTAACAACCAATCTGTATTTGCCCACTAAAACCCTGTTCTCATCTAAACCCATCTCTACAAACATACCACTGCACTGGCAATGTTGTGGCTTTCTGTTGGTGGTCCAACTGCTTTATTGTCCAAATGGCACTGATTAACTACCTGTCACTCACTGTAGAAGAAAGGAACAACCATGGCAACTGGAGTAAACAAACTCAAAGTAGCTTTGTGAACAGCCTGAAATACACACACATACACATACATACACATACACACAGACACTTACAAACACCCATGCACACATGGTAGAGGCAGTAGAAAAAACCCTCAAGATTTGTACCGGATCTTACATGTTTCGTTTTAGTAAATGTGAGGTAAGCTACTTTGTTTATGACTCTATTATACTATTTGTGGGCTTTATCTATTGGCAGTGGTTTGAAATACACATCCTGCTGAATGTTCTTCAGGCTAAATGAATGGATAAACTACAATGTGTAAGTAGGTGTGTTTCACAACAGAAAATATCTCCCCTGTGATTATAATACACAACAGCCGTTGTCATTTGTATTTGTTGAATACACTATAGAGTTGGTGATGCCAATGAGCCAACAACACAGTCAAGAACCTGTGGACATAATGTTCATCCAAAACGCCAACCTAGTACACACACACTCGCACAACAAACACTTTTTACGCACCCGGCCCCACAGAGGAGAACTACCTACAGTTGCAGGTAAGCATGTGCTGGTCCTTTATTTCAACATCAAGTAGAACCAAGAACATTCTCAAACAACCCATTCAACACTCCCATGTCTCTATTTCCTTCTGTTTCTTACCTCTTCTGTCTTTCCCAGGATTACTCCTCTACCCAGACACTCCTGCTAAGATGGAGACTACGTCACGCGAAGCCTTCTGTCGTAAGCCAGGTCCACAGCAAGAGAGAGGCAAAGGTCTGCAGTGTAACCTAAACCTAGAGTGTAAACCCATTTTATCAGCTATTACGGCAGTTGTGTGTGTCTCTGTTTGGGCATATGAGTATGTGGGCACACAAGTGTGTGTGTGTGTGCGTGTTTGTGGGTTAGGGAAGGTTTGGGGTGTGTGTGCTTGTGGGTTAGGGAAGGTTTGGGGTGTGTGTGTGTGCTTATGGGTTAGGGAAGGTTTGGGGTGTGTGCGTGTGTGCTTGTGGATTAGGGAAGGTTTGGGGTGTGTGTGTGTGTGTGTGTGTGTGTGTGTGAGGACTGGGAGTGGCTGACGGGTTTCACTTTAATTAAAATGTTTATTTAGTAAGCCAAAGTGAAAACTAAATTGAAACAGGCTAATTTCAATATTAAGTTAAATGTTAATATTCAGACTGTCTGAGCCAAGAGGAGGGAAAAATGCCCAGAGACTGAAAAAAAATCCACATTAATCATCCCAATGAAACTGAAAATATGTTTTTTTATAAATTGTTGAACTTTGCCGGAAAAGTACCTTACAGTATAAGCATAATTAAAAATTAATGAAGGAAGACTTCATTATCACGACTGCAAGGTATCATGGCAAGGGACAACTCTTATATGACAACTCACTCACTCACTTCTCCTAAGACTGAGTAGCAGGAGTCCCAAGACTGTCATTTCATATTTTAACACTGATTCAAAACTTTGAATAACAGGAAAGAGTTAGGTTTGCTAGCACTCAACGTGGTATTGATTACCCCACAGGAGACCAGGCCTTCCAGACCACCCAGCAGGAATCCCACCACTCCCATCCCACATTGGCACCACCGTGGGCCTCAAGGCGAAGCAGAAGGGGAAACAACCACAGAGAAAAGGAACCAGGGAAGAATGACTACAAAGACAGCAAAAATCAGATAGAGGTGAAAGTAGTTCATGAAGAAAAGGAAGAGCAAGAGAGGGAAGAGATGCAGTCTCAGTACCAGAAAGATTTCCCCCCTCCCTCGCTTCACTGCAGGAGGAGGACCCCTGCTCTCCCCCAGCCAGATAACATCGCCATCAACCCTGCCCTCAGGTGAGAGTGCATTTATATATCACCATTTACTGTGGTGTTTATGTACACAGATGTACAGTATATCATAACTCTTCGATGTCTGTGTGCCGGTTTACAGGATAGATTTCAGGACGGTCCAGCGGGACACTTACCCTGGTTGGCCTATAATAAGACACAGGCATCCTGGCAGAGAGGGAGCCACTTGGTCTGGACAATCAAATATGACTTAGGAATGACAGTCTGTTACAAATAGTGTACACCTATGCTGCCCCACAGGTAGAAAGTAGAAGTAGAAATGTGCTTGCTTGTAAATAAAGAATTCAGAAACAAAATAGCATGTTTTACCTATCTGATTAAATGACTTGATATTAGGTACTTATTGTGCTATTACATAGTTGGTGTCAGTACAGTACAAATCCATAATATGACTGCTGATATAATTTACAAAGCACAGCATATGCTGACAGTAATAGAATACAGGGCAAATTAGTTTACAAAACCCTTATTTAATAATGTGAAAAATATAAGCATTGATGTTGGCTTTTTGTTGAATAAATAATTACACAAGTAAAGAAATTGTCAATTTTCTGAAATGTAGAGGAACTTTATTGGTAGTCAATTATAATGTGAAAACATGTACTGCACTGTTTAAATTAAGTGTTTTTTAGTATCGCAACCAGTAAATCGTGGCCAGAATGTTTTTTGGGTGTCCTTTAATCCATTTTTTTTTCTTATCGACACTAAAAGCAACTATGGCTTGACCTTGGTTCTTCTTACGTGGGTTGGAGATGTATGTGAGGTTCTTGAGAGGTCTGCATCAAAAAAAGGGCTACAGTTGCCCCCTGAATGTGATAGGATAGGATTTTGATTGGCTGACTGAGTTGTGTCCAATGGAAGATGACTTACCAGATTAACCACTTATGCACCTCTGCGCTATCTCTATGAAATAAATAATGTGAGTTTTAAGTCTATTACAGAGGTCAGAGGAAGGAACATATGGAATTTTCAGTAAATTCTACCAATCTTGTCTTTTTAAATTCCTTGTACAATCTATTGACATAGGATGAGTTAAGAGCTAATTCAAGAGTGGAAAACATCAGATATTTGTTTTCTGTTTTTAAAGGTGCTATCTGTAATATGTTAAAATCAAATAAAAAGTTGAATTATCCCATTGTATCGAAAGATATAGTATAATGGTCAACAGCTGTCAACCATGCAGAATGGAAGAGAAGCATGTGACAGCTAACTTTTTTCACCTTCTCACTTAGTACTTACTGATGTTGTGTTCACACAAAAGGCTCTCTGTAAAGCAGAATTGCCAGTTCGAATAGCAGTTTGCCTTTTCGTCCTTTATCCTGAGCTATTGAGGTGGAACAGATGAATACGAAATGACAAGCTCATCATTAAAGGCTAGAAAAAGATGTTTAATTATTTAAGCATCAACAAGGTAACAATTTTGTGCTGGGCACTTTTGATAGCTGCCATTGAGTGGGCTGTGCAATCCAAGGGCAGAGGGCAGATTTCTCAAAATAACATATCTGTGTCAGTGCATGTGACATTTTTATAAATATGTAAAACACAATCTGGGCTACAAAAATTATTGCTATATTCACAGCACAGGTGTATATACATATAAAACAAGCCAAACAGGCCGACACTGCAGGTAGTTACTAAAAGACAACTGGCGTGTAAACCAAAATATTTGCCTCTATGGTATTCAGTTAATATTTTATTTTATTTATCATGGTGTCAAAATAGGTTTTATCTCCTGTCCCTGTGCCTGTACTTGTCAGTGTGTCTTCTTTCATCCCTTTCTCTCTCAGTACTCCTGTCCTTGTCTCTATAGAAACCCCTATCTCTCCCCCTCTCACGGTCATCTCTCCTCCCTCTACTCCCCCAATCAGTCTCTCTTTCGTGGCGTCTTGGAGACAGTGCTCTGTCCCTCTCTTTGTGTCGATCTTCCCTTTCTCTTGCACCTCTGTCCCACTCTCTCCCACCACCTGTCCATTCTTGCATTGAGTTGACCCCAAGGTTGATGGGTTTGCGAAAAGGTCTGTCTTTTCCACCAAAACGCAACTGCCCAGACTCTTTCTTCCCTCCTTGTCCTCCACCTAGCCGTCGTGGAACCCATCCTTTGAGAGTTCTCTCTTGTTCAAAATCCACAAACAGTTCATGTTGGTCCACAACTAATTTATTGGCATCTCTACGGGCCCGGACAATAGATCGCTCCTCTTTGTATTCGATGAAGGCATATCCTTTAGAGAAGCCTGTTACAATGTCTCTTACCAGTCGAAGCCGGTTGATGTCTCCATACTTGGAAAATACTTCGTGCAATTTATCCTCTGTTGTCTGAGGATTAAGGCGGGCGATAAAAAGAGTGAGGAGAGGGTCTCCGACTACACCTTTATTTGGCTTGTAGCGGGCGGACATAGCCCTCCATACGGCCCGGTCGTGGGGCTCCACGTCTGTGCCATCAATACTGCCTGCTTTCAGCGGGTCGTATACCTTGGCTATTGGACTCCAATCGCTCATCTTTGCCCGAGTAGAATGGTCGATGGTTCCGTTCGCTTTGCGTAATTCACCTAAACAATCATTCACGTAGTACTGTTCACTGCTCACTTCACTGCTCAAACAAACGCCGAGTTATGCGTGCATCCATCAAAACATTCCGTAAAGAAACAAATTTTGGTGTTCGATCTGAAATCAAAGGTTCCTACAGGCGCGTTTTCACCTTGGCCTGTGTGTCAGTTCGTAATCGCAAAACAATACCTCACCCATTTCTTATCTGATCTGGCTCAAACTTGTATAATTTGACAGTCTCCCATGGACCTGGACTACTGAAGCTGACCAAAGTTTAAACCATTGGTGTATGTAACGTCAGTCATGTAGTTGGATGTCTCACAATTGTTGTCAGCATTTCCATTTTGGCTGTTACCACTGACTTTAATTTTAAAACGTATTAGAGATTTTTATGTCTACCACGTTATCTTGGTTAATTGATATAATCATTCTTTTACATCTGCATCTATCACAATCAGTTGGATGTATTGCTGACCACCTATTTGGACCCAGCCTGCTTAAGTGTAGCATCTCTCTGAGCGCTTTTCTAGTTTACATTTTTTAAATCGTATGTCAAGATCACACCCAGAACTATTGGAAATTAGAATATTCAAATAGATATAATCCAGACAGGCTTACACAAGAAATCAGTTGACTTGAGAAGATGCTTATTGTACTATTTTATATTTGTTCATCAGTACAATACAGCTCTGTTACATGATGGTCAATTCCCTACTGCACTCAGCTATACACATTACCAAGCAACAGATGAGCTCACAAAAAAAAAAAATACACAGCAAGGCAGTTTACAAAGACAATTTAATAAACCAGTGAAAAAGATTAACATCCATGTTGGCTCCACAATGAATCAATAATTACAAAAGCAACAAAGATGCTGTTAATTCACGGTTATGTACAGTTTTCATATTGGTAGTCTGTCATGGTGTAAAATATAATGTGCAGTAACATACTGCACTGGCAAATGAACAAACATGTTCTCACTTTTTCTACTGCTATACAAAATTCGACAGTTATACTGTATGTATATCTAGTCGGCAGTTTTTCTTAACGCAGGCTTTACATTTTTTGTCTCATCTCCGTTTCTTTTTTTTTTAAATCACAATGATTCTGATGAGAAGTGGGAATCTGGCTCTTCTCGGCTCCAGTGCCATTACATGTCCTCTACGCTCCATTTGTAAGCTTCCTCCTGCACCGCCTTTTTGTCTGCCATCCTGGTGTATCGCTTTTGTTCAAATCCATTGGACCTGGGACGCAAACAAATGACGAAAAACAGTGAACAGGGAGATGCAGCAGTATGAGCCAAGGATCCAATTTAGTAGTCAAAACTACAAGACCAAAGTTAAAGAATGTTAACACCAAACAGGGCACTAAATCACAATCAGCATATTAGGAATGAGTACACACACACACACACACACACACAAAATACCTGTCAACCCCATCCCAGCGATAGCCTGGTAGAATGTTGAAACGGTTTGGTGGTGGTGTTGGGCCTTTATACCGTGGTCTCTCTGCAAAAGAGCGAGAGGAATTTCCAAAACGTATACGAACACGTAGAAATTGGTGTTAAAGAACCATTTATTTCGCTGCAGTCAGCTCAGGGTGGCGCCTCACCTTTGATCCCCTGTAGTTTGGTATTGCGTTCTTTTTTGCGTCTGAGCATAGCGGCCATCGGGTCTCCCTCCCTTTCCTGCTCTCTCAGCATGCGATCGAGGTCCTCGTCATCGCGATGACGTGCCAGCGGCTTCTCGACCTCGTGCAGCGCATACGCAGTGTTTTCCTGCTGCATCTGGCTCTGAGCCAGCCTGTAGACACACACACACACACACACGGACACACACCGTTACCCAGGACTGGAGTTGAGAATCCCCGACTAAGGCAAGGGGTGACCAGCTCCGGTCCTGGGCAACCAGAGCACTGCTGGTTTTCATTCTAGCCCTGTAATCAGTGTCTAATTTACACCTGGAATGCCAGATGCATTAGTCCTCGGTTAGGTAGCGGGAATGAAAACCAGCAGTGCTCCACTTACCCAGGACTGGAGTTGAGCATCACCGGTTTCACAAAATTACTGTGGTCTTTTACCCTTTTCCCCACTGAGCATATTTCTCTTCCTTTGCTGCTTTCTCTCCAGCTTTCCTCTTCTGTTCTTCTCGCTCCGAATCCAGATTCCTCTTTTTACCACTCTTGTCTCTGAACACAGTTTGGGCGTTGCGGGAGTCATCTGGTGGGAGCAGGTTAATAAAACATGAAAACATAAAACATGCTTCTTCAATTTAACTTTACAAGAACTTAAACAGAAATATGACTATACTTAGAACCATTGCGGACTATTCAAGTTCTGGATTAAAAGATCTTATGTCAATAGCCGCTGGGTAGAGTATCTAAATATAGAAAAGCTTAACAGACCTTCTAGTGGCTGGTTGTTTTTCTCTCTCCGTTTGTTATCTTCTCGCTCTTTCCTTAGAACGTCTATGGAAACCAGACCTGCCTTTGCTCCAGAAAGCATTCTTGGTCCCTGAAAACAAGGAATTAAAGAGTTACCAAACCCAAGACCATTTTTGTGGGTTTGCTGCCATCTAATGATTAAAAGCACACCATTGTAATCTGCTATTGGCTGATCTTGGTACCGCGTGGTTACCAAGATCATAGGATTACCTTGTTTTCAATGGATGCCTACATCACAGGGTACCAAGATCAGCCAATAGTAGATTGCAATTGTAATGGCATGCTTTTAACCTATAGATGGCAACAAACCCACAGAAGTGGTTTGGGGTTTGGTTACTCTAGGGTTTATTTACTCTTTAAAAACACCCTGGTCCAATTCAATTCATCATGGGCTTTAAAGAAACAGACACTGAAATAGGAGGAAAATTAGGTCTGCAAATCCAACTGTACTGACATAATTTACTCACCTGCGGTTGGCCAGCCCTGCGAGGAGGTGAGAGATCATCATCGGAGGACCCTCCACCCTGTATGCGTCTCCTGGGCGGAGACTGGTCAGAATCAGAGCCGCCACCTGTTTTGCCCCGCCTCCTTGGTGGAGATTGGTCAGAGTCTGATGCTTCACCCTTTAGTGGCTTTTTCCTTGGCGGTGTTTGGTCAGAGTCTGAGTCATGTCTGTTCTGAGCCCTCTTTGCCAGAGGTGACTGATTAGAACCAGATGAACTTGGGGACGAATCTAACAAAGAATAACTTAATCAAATACTTTACCAAAAGCTTAATCAAACAATCAAAGATCTTTTCAAAAAGATCAAAACTGCAAGCACAAACAAGGATTGAGGTTAAGTTCTGATGTTTTCTTGTGAAAGTTCATTGTTTAACCTGTGTCATGGAGCCAAACACCCTTGTCTCATTTTATGAGGCTTATGAGGATGTTATTCATGATTAAGGAGGTAAACTTGTGTATGTTGGTCTGTCAGATGTGCATGGTAGTGACATGGGACATTCCTCTGTACAAGGCTCAGTGTGAATTGCCTCCATCATGGAATGGACCTGGATCAGCAAACCGTATTATTCCCTGGTTGTGTGTGTGAGAGGAATATAAGGTTCAGGGAAAACCCAGACTCAGCATTACAATATAGCTCTCAGCACTAACCTCTGCTATGCGCCTTCCGAGGTCTCCCTGAATGTTGTCTCTGAGGAGACAAGTCTGGTGAGTCATGACGATGTCTCCTGGGAGATATGTCAGGCGAGTCATTTTGGGTCTCTCTGAAGGGCCCGGCCTCTGGCGAATCATGTCTTGTTCTTCTCATTGACCTGGCCTCTGGCGAGTCATGCCGGGTCTTTCCGGAGGCTACAGACTCTGGAAATTGACACTCTCTCCTTTCCTCCTCCTCATTTTCATCACCTGACAGGGCAGAAGACCCATCTTAAATACTTCACTTTGTTTCTACACAGACTAAGATTCTTTCCCTCACTATTTATCCCCCTTTTCACCCTCCCTAACACATCTCGTTACCTCCCATCGTTCTCCACTTGTTGCTGGTCCTGAAAGCTTCCAACTGTTTCACCTCCTCTGGCCGATCATCAATCACCTCAGCAATCTGAGGAGACAAGCCCAAGTGTGTCAAGGTTAAAGCCTTAAATAACTTTACTGTCATTCAATAAATCACTGACACTAATAAATACATAGTAATTTTGATTAGCTTATTAATAACATAGCTAGCAAACTAGAGGAGCGCACTAAATGTAGGCTTTATTTAGATGTTCATCAGTTGGGTATCAAGAAGTTAAATGCATTCAGGTTATAAAGTCCTCAGCCAGTTTTGCATCAGTTAACATATGTAAAATGAAAGATAGAAAACTTTAACTATTCATTTCGCCCTAAACAATCGCATACATGTACAAAATTACTTTACAGATTTAATTGCATGGTTTAGATTAGTGGAGACCCACACATCAGGCTGTGTAGGCTAAATCCTAGCAACTGGCTAGGTACGTGCTAACTCACCACAGGAGCTTCCTCTTCGTCCTCTTCAACATCCATCTCTGATTTAGTGACGGACTGCTTCCAATCTATATCATCATCCACTATTTTTAGTCTTGAATAACAAGAAAGAACACATAAGAGTTACACGGGTTACTTTCACAAATTGACAAGAAGGGCAAAGCTAGACCTATTTGGAAAAAAATAGCTAACGTTAGAGACCTCATCTAATTGGCTACCACGCTCGCAGATTGCAGGCAACGCATGTTCATAAATAAAATCCTCGACTCACCCTTTGCCAGGAACCTTACTACGTTTCTTTTTAACCTTCCCCTTAGACTTCTTGGCATCTTCGTCAGCGGATAAATAACGTTTCAGATACTCCGCTTTTGATAACTCTGCTCGTTTACTGCTACCCGTGGAAGCCGCCATCATTAAAACTTGCTGTTGCCGGAAACTACGGAAGACTCAATGGCCAAAGATTGTCGGTTGTCTTGTCAAAGCGTATTACTTTTTTATATCCTTCACTATAAGGACCCAACCATGTCTTATGCTATAAGTACTGTTATTTATTATTATTATAAGTACTATTTTAATTTTTGCAGATTATCATCGTCGATGCACATGGTAAAAAACGCATTTTGTTGCATTTTAGTGTACAACATTATTACTTTTTCACTTTTAAATGCCGTAGCTTCCACCCACAGAGGAAAAAAGTAAGACAATGTTTTACTTCTATGACAGTAGCTTTATTACATGAATTCCTGAATGTCTACATGCAG
>OMKK01091466.1:0-20730 GCA_900302305.1 Polymixia japonica
TAATATAATATAATATAATATAATGCACCGAAAAGTGCCAATCCAGAGGTTTCAGAGCGAGAGCGTCAACGTAACCATAGAAACTCACTACAACTGAACCGTAACCATAGAAACTCACTACAACTGAACTGTAACCATAGAAAGTCGTTCCAACTGAAACGTAACCATAGAAACTCACTACAACTGAACTCCTGCGACGAGCAATGCGTCTTAGATCCCGTCTATCTGACCGCGACCGGGATGAAAACTACATGTAAAATATAATATTCTGCACCTCAACCTATATTCCGCGGACTGCTTTGATTTCCGCGGAGGGCTTTGAATTCCGCGGTAAATTCCGCGATCGCGGAATCGCGGATTCCTGGGGGGACTAGCTTACATTCAAATGAATGGGCGGCCATTTTGCCATTCATCCTCCAGTTAATATAGAACCTCCTTGTTCGCAATTCAATCTGTGTTGTGGAATGTCACAAATTGCTCTGTTAAGGGCCTTTTAGATGGGATGCGGCCTTTTAGATGGGAGCGGGCTTGTTCCTGTGAAACTATCGATTTCCTGCTTGTCTTATGCACATGCCTGCCTGCTCAGCCAAAGTTGAATCGAGTTTAACTTTTGACAGCTTGGGGTGGAGTTCTCCAAACAATGGCCCAATCAGTGGACGCCATGTTGCCTGACCAATGAAATCAAAGTGTATTTTGTTGTCAGGGACAACTTGTCACTGGCTTTTAAACATGGAGGAGAAGCTCATCATTGCCATTTCTGCCTTTCCAGAACTCTACAACTGCCTTTTAAGCAGTTATAGAGACATCAACAAAAAAGCATTTGCATGGCAAAATGTCAGTGCAAGAGTTGGAGTATCGGGTACATAGTTATGTTACAATTCGATAGTTATATATGACTAAAAACTTTGGTTAGCTAACTTAGCCAATAGGTTACCGGCAAAGCTGTGCCTCGCGACCGTTTCTATGTAAACTAAGAATAATACTAATATGTTTTTTGCATCTTTCAAAATTATTAAAGTGCTTTTCAATGAAAAGAGCAAACGAAGATCAAAAGATCAAACAAAATGCAAAAGAATGCAAGCCATAGTTTCCTAATAATAAAATCCAATGTTGATTATGTAAGATGTAGAACTTGCCATTTTTTTGTAACCATTTAATTATTTCTATTTTCATTTAAAGTAAAACATTTTAATGCAATTCACTTGATGATTATCTGCACATGTATAAGTTCATATATCACATAAAAGAAAGCAGGTGTACTCAAACTCAAACTTTTGACTGGTACTGAATATATCTATACATTTTTTCTATACATTACGTCTGATTTACTATCTGATTAGGGTCTTAAAGTGTTATAGTGGTTCAATACTGCATTAAAGGTCCTACTGGATTGTGTCTAATGTTAACTCTACTTTACAGCAATAGACAGCACTGTTGCTGAGTCAGCAACCCTGAAGGTTCATCAACCACCAATTCCAAAGCCACTCATCAGCACTATCAACAATGGCATGACACGAGTTGTTTTCAAGGAAGAGGAGCGACGTCTCAGAGAGATTGAGAGATTGAGCAGGAGCGCTTCAGGCTTCAGATGGAGAGTAATGAAAGGTGAAAACATGCAGATGCATGTACAACTACCTCATGCTGTCCACAGCTAACCAAGAGAAGAACCACTGACACACTCTCACCCCCGTGCAACAGAAGAAGTAGTTCTACGGAAGAAGTTCTACGGAATGTACTTATACCAGCATTATATTAGCTAATTGTCAGAGAACATTAGTTCACATTAGTTCAATATGGTGCCAGGTATTTTTTTGTTCTTGTTAAAAATAACAAAATTACTGCACAAATTGTAATTGTAAAAGAAAAAAAAAATTAAATTGACAAACCTCCTTTGTGGAAATGTTAAGTCATGTTTTTATTCAAACACGTTCCATCCAACATGCTTTTTGCCAGGGGGAATTCAACTAAATGCTTTAACATTCCATCAGCTACATTCTCTAGAAGGTGTGGCTCCAGGTGCGCCAACAATGGTGGGGGCCAACAATGAGACATAAACAAAACAGAAATAGCTCAGTTGTATATTGCCTAATGAAACCTGAAAACTTTGGTTCCCTTAACTCATGGGGATCACAAATATAACAGTTAACAAAATATTTAAAAGGAAAAAGTAGTCTAAAGGCATTTGTAAAATTTCAAAGTGCCACACTGGAAGTCACACTCTTGTGATAGTGGGACTTTTTGTGGCGGCCTAGGATGCTTAGGCACTTTTCCCAATTGTTAATTCCTGACTTTACAAAGCCGTCATCCCCACACTTTGAGAAATTTTCAAGCTGCTTAACAGCAGCAAATCTCTATATTTGACAGAAGGCTCACTTACAGGTTTTGCATAGTATTAACCACTCTCTATTTTTATACAATTCTGCATTGAAATATTTTCCCTTTGGCCAAGCAACCTAGCAGTCTTCTTCAGTAATTAGCTGTGCAGCTTTACCCGCCTGTATGTCTAACAACAATCCTCCACGTAGTCTGCGCTAGCACTAGCCTGTTTCGGTTCTATGGGCCAATGGCCCCCTGCCCCCCACCGTTTTGGCGCCATTCAATTCTTCCCCTCTGATCTCACTTATGTAGTAGTCAGTCTGTAATTGAACAGCCGCTGGCACACCAGCACCAACTCCTCAACCAATCTGCAGTTGGAGCGCTTGAAGAGTAGGCGGGGTAGGTATGTTACGCTTTTTTCCCCCTGTGCTAATTACCCCTCCTAATAGCTTCATGTTCGCAGATCGCCAGCTAGCCATCCTTAGCTAGCTAGCTTCTTATCGTGAATGAATGACAAGCTGTACAGCAAACCAGCTGAGATGCAAAAAACAAGAGAAAAAAAAAAACCTGGAAAAGAATGCAGATGGAGTCGTCCTTTAAAGTGGCAATCTCGAAGATCTCTGTTTTGTTCTCTTTGGAGAGAGCTATGGTGAAAAGCAGTAATTGCATGTGTGTTTTTGGACCTCACTTCAAATGGAGAATGCATCACTAACACAAATTTTTAACACTAAGACATTTATTTAAATGAAACTCTTCTGAGATCTTTGAGATTGCCACTTTGAGAAGGTGAATAATTGATATATGCGCATGACACAAGCCGAAAAATAAATTGGGCTACATCAGTGAATGAGGGGTAACATCTCAAAAGGATGAACCACCATGAAAATAAGCCTGTTTGTGTACACACTACATTGTGATGAATAGACCTGTAGTATGTTGGTAGAAAGCCTCCACAATGTCACTGCAACGCATTGCTCCACTGTCAATGTTATTCTGTACCAGGTTCTGTGCCACTCGAGGTGAGGACTCAACTGGTTGCAGGTAAAGAGCAGCATTAGTAGCATTAAATGATTTTGATGTTGCTGCAAAAAAATATTTTCCTCCATGCTTTTCTCCTCAGTCGCTTCAGGCGCTTTTTGTGTTCAGATGTGATTTGAGTGATTCTAGTGGATAATTTCATGAAGATATACCACAAGAAAATGGACAAAGCAGATACAGCCATCTTGTTCCATCTGAAAACTACCCACAATCCAAAGCAGCAAGTTCTAAACGGCCTTTATTGTGAACAGTAAGGGTGCGTTCACACTAGCCTTGTTTATTTCATTTGAATCGAACCCTGGTGCGTTAACCCCCTGGTGTGTTTTGTTTGGGCAGGTGTGAACACAGCAGACCAAAACAACCAGACTGAGACCCTGTTGAGATGGTGGTCTTGGTCTATTCGGTCTGGTTACAAGGTATGTTTTAAGGCAGCACTTAAAAGCAGACACTGAGTTGCTAGCCTGAGATCCTCAGGCAGGTTGTTTCAAAGTGTAGTGGTCCTGTGTGTGTAGGGCTCCTGTCTCTTGGTTTTGGCAAAAGCTTGGTCACCTTTAGACACAAGCTGCGAGTTAGGAACAATCAGGAGTGCCCTGCCTGAGGACCTCAGGCTGCACATAGGCTCATAAGGGGTTAAAAGATCAGTGATGCAGATAGCGGCCAGACCAAGTAGTGCCTTGAAAATGATAAGTATCTTAAAATCAATTCTATATCTAATAGACAGCCAATGGAGGGAAGCAAGAATGGGGGTGATTTGCTCCTGTCTCTTGGTTTTAGTTAAAAGCCTTGCTGCAGTATTTTAACTACTTGCAGGTGGGAGAGGGATTTCTGGCTTAGGCCAGAATAGATACTATTACAATAGTCTATGCAGGATGAGGTAAAGACATGGATAACTTTCTCAAGGTCAGCAAAGGATAAAAGTACCTTATTTTGGAGATGTTCTTCAATTGAATGAAGCAGGGTTGAACAAGTCTCTTGACTTGAATATCAAAGCAGAGGTCGTTATCAAATATTACATCCAAGTAGGGCTGTCACTTTTTTTCCATTGAATACCATAGCCTTTACAGAATGCAGCAGACCTGTATCATGCTGTGTCTAAATGAGGCCTATTCTTTGAAAGTGAAATAATACAAATTAAAAAAATAATTCTAAATATCTTAAAAAATAATTGATGGAACAAGGATAAGTAACTGTGCTCCTTGGTTGTCAAAATAATACACCTTTTACAGACTGAATAGAGATATCAATAAAAAAATCTAACTTCCAGGTGGTTTTTTTTGGTTTTGTTTTAGTATCTGTTCTGTCCTCACCTAGTTATGATGAGTACCTTTACTTCATGTTACATTGTCCCTAAAATGCAAATGAAGCCATGATTCAGGAACAACAGACCAGTCATGAATTAGTAACATCAGAAGATCACGTATGTCAACCCTTTACTCATAGTAAAAATGTAACAGTTTGTCCACAACTTGTTCATAGTGATGCAACACCCTACTTAAACTATCTCACTGCTCCTTTTACTCTTTGGGGGAAGATAAAGTGGTGGTTTCCATGTCTGTGTGCACAGACAGACAATAGTGAATTGGCTGCTATGTTACTCCATTAGGTCAGTCAAAACAGAGTTACAAAAAGCTGTCGAGAAATAAACACATGATATGACAAAGGACAACAACTGTTGTAAATTATAATGGTAATATCTGTAGATTAACAGAAAATTAAAAGACAAAACTATTTCTCTTGTCAGTTTGTCATAGATAATGAGACCCACATTGTGTTGTGTTTTTTGCCCAAACTGTTCCAGATGACCACATTTTGCTGTCTCATATTACAATTTTAGTGGCCAACAACTTCATGGTAAACAAAAAAGCAAATAGTTGTTCATTTATAGTGCTGATTGCCAGCCCATTCAAAAAATAATTGTAAGAAATGTATATGTTGTAAAATGTTTTTTTTTTTTACAACTAGTTCTGTATATATGTTTTGTATATGCAGGTTTAGTACCACATACTTATAATATATGTATTGTATATGACATTTACAATTGTTATAAAAATTGTATAGATCTTCTTCAGATGGGAGGGATGAACAGTGTTTAAGTACATTTAGTTCTGTACAGTTTTGAGGAACTTGTACTTTACCTGAGTATTTCCATTTTAGGGGACTTTGTTGCACTACAGTTCAAAATTAAGTATCCTACATTTTACTCCACTACATTTATCTGAATACTGCAATTCCAGTTACCATGGTTTTGCATAAAACATTAGATAACACCTTGAAAATTGTACACTTTCAATGTTCGAGCCCATCAACTTTAAGGGGAAGTATTCCTCTTAATCCTAAATGGCTGGCTTTGAATTTTGAGCAGCAGGGGAGATCATCCTTCACATCTACGTTCAAGAAAAGCGAGTGTTTTTTTTTTACCACGATTATGCCAAGGACGTGCAGCAGAAGAGGAAAGAGTTCACTCCCGTTAAAAAAAAAAAACCCGCTTCCAAACTCCGCTGACTAGGATGCGCGTGCACGTAGACCCAGGCGAGGTCACGTGCAGCAACGCCGGGGAAGCCGCGGAGGACCTACGGGGACGTGGATTCGCGGTGGGACCGCTTTTCTTCCAAAAAGATCCAAAGACATCACTGTGGAGACAATGAACAAATGACTACGGTGGAGTTACAGCGGAAGAAGTTACTCTGTGTAACATACTGTATATGCACCCCCTGGTAGCAGCATCACCCATTATAAGCCAGGGTAGGGAGATATTTAGCCTCATTGCTACAGAAACATATGGAACCTGTATATGTGCAGGGGACTTCAACGTACTTCTTAATCCTAGTTTAGACACAACTAACAGGGCTAGAAGAAAGAGTCTCTTAGAAAAACAAATTAATAAAATTCTGCAACAACTGGGACTTATTGATATATGGAGATATTTACACAAATGCAGGTTTATTAAACAGTAAGACATTCAAAACTGAAATGGCCCAAGAATTTAAAACTTTCCTAGAACATAATGATAATGGAGCAGTTAGTCCTGCAGTTCTGTGGGATGCAGCAAAAGCATATCTTAGGGGAATAATCATTGCTAAGTGTGCAAGGCTAAAAATTTAGAGCGAGAAAGCTATCACATTTACAGGAACAACTAAAAAATCTGGAGCAACTCCACTCTACTAACAATGATCCCTCTATACTTGAGCAAATGAGGCCTGTTAAACAGGATATCGATAAAATTCTCAATGAAGAAATTGAAAAAAAAATGAAGACTCATGAAACAACAATATTATGAGGCTGGGCCTAAAGCATCTGGAGACTTAGAAAACAGCAAGCAGAAAATACAATTCACAAAATTAGGGACCCTGTAACAAACAAGATAACTACTAATTTAGAAGAAATCCAGAATGCATTTGAAAAATATTATAGGCTACTATACACACAGCCAGACAAAGCAGAAGACCTCCCCTCCATAGGTAAAACTCAGAATGATAAGCTAGTTTGTGAAATCTCAATTGAGGAAATTGACAGTGGGATCTCAAATCTCAAGACCAATAAGTCACCAGGCTGCGATGGATTCCCTCCAGAATGGTATAAGTCCATGAGAGAATCCTTGATTCCCTTACTACATTTTTTATTTGAAATTCGAACTTTGGGAAAAATAATAATATTCGAACTGTAATGACCTGTTCAAATTCAAAATTTACAGTCTATAAGCGCAGCAGACCATTTGAAATAGTTTGCCTTGTGATCCAACAGAGGGCGCCTTAACAATTCACTATCAGCTTGACCTTTTGCATTCCCTATTTGACCAGGTGTTCTTGTTGGCAGGTAATATTGTAAATAAAAAGATCATCCTGATCAAGTTGATAGGCTTGTGTTTCTGACTAACAATATTAGTAATTAAGTCGGGCCGTTCGGCTTCCCTATCAGTTCTATGTTTTACCTTGTTTGCTACATTTGTAGTTCAAAGCTATCGGAATTCTCTCCCATTATAAGCCAGGGTAGGGCTTTAGGTTTAGCCTTCCTGGTGTTAAGTAGAGTTACAGCATCTAAAATAGGCATGCAGATTTTATTAAAGTAAACTACAAGTTCCTCAGCATGGGGCTGAGGTAGCATGGATTGCAGGTGGCAGTAGTGAAGGCCTCACTCAGTTACAGGAAGATCTTCTAAAATGACATCACTTGGGGTAAAAACCAGCATAAAGAACTGAGCAAGTGTATGGCATTTGTAATGATATGTAAATTATAATGATAATATCTGTAGATTAACAGAAAATTAAAAAACAAAATTATTCCTCTTGTCATAGTTTGTCATAGATATGCACTGCACATGTGAGGGGATGTACTAATGTTGATTGCCAGTGAGACCCACATTGTGTTGTGTTTTTTGCCCAAACTGTTCCAGATGACCACATTTTGGCAAACAAGCCTTCCAGTTGTCTGCCCCTCTGGCCTGGAATGAGCTGCAAAAAACTTATGAATCTGCAGGAACTGGTCTCATTAAACTGTTTTAAAGCTAGGGTAAAGGTAGTGGAGGAGAATGAAATGCGGGCCTGTAGGTGTTCTTGACCCATAGGTTTGACTGTTTGGAATCTTGCCTCTTCTCAATGTGTCATTGATGCTGTGGCTTCTCCTTTTAAAACAAGGTTGTTCAATGTAAATTTTGTGTACTGTAATTGTGATTGTTGTGCTGTGATTCTGTGTTGTAATCTGCTGTTTCTCTTGGCCAGGTCTCTCTTGCAAAAGAGATGTTAAATCTCAATGAGACTAACCTGGTTAAATAAAGGTTAAATAAATAAAAAATAAAAAGTATCCTACATTTTACTCCACTACATTTATCTGAATACTGAATAGTTACCATGGTTTTGCGTAAAACATTAGATAAGACCTTGAAAATTGTACACTTTCAATGTTTCAGTATTCCTCTTAATCCTAAATGGCTGGCTTTGAATTTTGAGCAGCAGGGAAGATCATCCTTCAACCAGGTGATACTGTAGCAAGCATCTGAGCCATCGGTTGAGTCACCCACGGATACTCCTACAGTACTGCTGCTTGGCCAGCAGGAGGAGCGCTGTCTTGGGAAGACCTTGATCTGCACATAAAGACAATATGCTTTTGATACACTGTCAGGCTTAGAAATAAAAATATGTTTTCCAAGTAGGTAATGTGTTCAAAATATTGCATGTAATATATAAATTTGAATGTATATTACCTGGATGTATACTATGTCTCGAATTAGCTGGACGCTTGAATTAGCTGAAATCAGAGCTATTTGCCAAATGATCTGTAACTTAGGAGGCTGAAGTTGGCTAATTATTTGCCAGCTACTTATTCCAATTTTCCGTTCCATCTTAAACATAGGTCGTGTTTTGAATTGTATGCCATCTGCCACCATGTCCATCTGAGAGGGCTCAGTTGGAGTCAGGTGTCAAATAAAGGGAGAGGCAGACTTTTACTGGTATTGTGTAGCTGTGGAACTAGAAGAAATCTTTAATTTCAACAAAAGCAAGACTGTCAGGAATATAAATGCTACAATTCCTTTCAAAACTCCACTTAACCAATTTAAAACAATAGGTTGATAAATGTACACGTTTGATATGGTTGTAGGTCTAATATTGGTGTGAAGGCACCTTTCATTTTTGATCCATAAACTCATGGTTATAGTACACGAGTACACGAGTTAGGCATGTTTGCTCTGTTTGCCTAAATTGCCTGGTTCAATGTTTTTACTTTTTAATTATCCCATTTTTGTGTGCAAACCCTTATTTAACGCTAGTAACTGCAGGTTAAAAGAAAATAATGGAGTAGAAATTAAGATGATGCATTAAAATGTATTCAAAAGTAAAGTAGGCAAGTAAGCAATCAAAATGATGTAGGTCCTACTTGGAGCGCTTGAGTAAAGGCAGCCTAGTAATAGTAGGCAAACTAGTTTACTCCACCCCTTTACTAGTGATGAATCCAAAGAAAGAGGGAGGGAATTACAAGTCAAATTAGGAAGAGAGGGGGAGTTTGTAGAGAAACTAGAGAGAGTAAGAAGTGTGGAGTCCCATTGTGATTAAACCTGAACAAGAAGGAAGAACCGCAGAAGTTAGGTTTAGGGTTATGCTTTCAGTACTTGCTGAAAATGAATAGCAAGCTGTGATCTTTTTTTTTTGTATTATTTTTTATTTTTTTTACTTTTTTGTTTGGTTTTTGTTTTTTGTTTTTTTTAGAAACAAACAAGGCTTACAAAGAAAATACGTTTTAAGTGTTTTAAGAAGACGTTAAACTACAGTAAGTCAAGTTTTTATCTTGAAAAGTCACCGTTTTATGCTACTTAAAATTAAGTTTAGATTTAACGTGACATTTATATTAACAGAAAAGCAGAGTCTCGACTGACCGGCTGGAAATAACACACGTGGCACGGGACTAGCATGTGTATACTTTAAAACAGGCCATACCCTAAAACTTTAGCCACATTAGTGTGGTTTAACATCATAAACTTTGTTATTAATGTGTAAGTGCAAAGTTTTAAATCAGTGTGTTATTACAGAATGGTGAAAGGCTCCCCTAGAAACACAAATGCCAACTAATTACTCGAGTAAAACTAGTCTCAGATGGTCTGGAGCGACTCGGTTGTCCCCATTCGGGCAGTTGTCCAAAGTTTACAGGGTGTCTGTGCCCTGTTATTATAATGCTGTGATGGTGGTCATTTGTTGAATCTCAAGATAAAATCCTCATACGTTCACTTAGCCGACCGACCACGTTTAACTCAGGCGCTTTTGCCCGCAGCGGCGGGCCAAGATGCGTTTGGATAAGCAAGATAAACACAAAGACTTCCTTGGAGCTCTCCCAATGTAGGCAGGTCCTACTGCCGCCCCACGGTGACGGTAACTAGACACTAGCCGAGGCCAGAGGTCATGCCCGTGGAGAGGCAGCTGTTGGTGCTTCCTGGGTCTACAGCAAACCAGGCAGGCAGGCAGGAGTTTTTGGACTCCTCGGGGAACAGAGCCTCCTATGGAGAGTGGTTTATTTTTTCGAGAACTTGTGAGAATAAAGAGTTTGCCCGACGTCCTTTATGTCCTGTAGAGGCTGATAAAGCCGGCTGGTCGAGGTCAGAAACATCCCCATGGGGAAGAAAGGGCAGGAATGGGAGCCACAGATAGACATGAAAGAGAGCAGAGCACGTGATGGGTCAAATAGGTCACCTAGGCTTAATCTAAAAAAAAAACCATTTGAGTGGGTTGTTATAATCCTACAATAGATCTGTAAATGGCTATAACAGTAAGTTAGTCAATGCAACATTGCATCATGCAGCTGGTGCAGTGCCCAGGTATTAGGCTTCAGGAAGCTCCTTATATGGGATCTTCATCTGTTCTCTCCCTCTTCCACTCATAAAAGCATAGGCCTAGTATTAGATGAGCTACCTCTTCGTGCACTTACTTGTTTGCAAGTGTCTGCTGTGTGTTGACCCTTACGTTTCCAGTACACTGTTAATGAAACCTTTGGTTGCTAGTCAACCTGCTCTTCACTGCAGTGTTGAAACGATGCCTTTCATGCTGATGTGACAGTTCTAGCTGAATACAAATATAAGACAAAGGCTCGGGAAGAACAAGCTTTTTAAAAATTTAGTTATGTTTGAATATCACCAGTCTTGGGCGTGTAGTTGTTACTCATGCCTCATTTCAATAATTACCCAGAAAGCAGTTATTTGCTGCATTACCTGGTATATCATCCTCTAAGTTGGTGCTTGCTTCTTTTCTTACCTTACAAAATAAGGATGATTCAGTGGCCTTGCCTGTGTACGTCCTTCTTAATGATTAGAGTAACCAAATCCAATGTCCTTGTCATCCTTACTGGGAATATGTTCACACAGAGTGTGAACTTCACTGTCAATTAGAAAACAAATTCATTTGATGAGATATATTTTACTTCAATATAATGGTAAGAGAGCAGTTATAAAAGTAATACATTTTTTGATTCATAACTGCTATATAATTTGTTATATTATTTGTACAGTAATAATATACTGTATATATTACTGTAAATGATATTGTAAAGTGTTGAAGAATGAACATTCCTCTGACACTGACTGTCAGTTGTAAGATTCTACTCACTCCCTCTAAGTAAACAGATCATTTGCGTAAGAGGAAAGACTACGATGATAAGCACAAGAGGCGGGAAATGATGAGAAAGATTGTCTGATAACCAAAAGAGTTTGGAACAACATAGATTAAACAAGTGTTTAATCTTGAAATTGTGGGCCTTTTCTGTCTTGGATCATTCCACATGGTCGTGTTATCTGGGGCTCACAAAGGTTGCTACACACCAAGTAACTACCAGTACTATGCTCTTCTTACAAGCACACACACACAGGTTCATGTGCGCACTCACACACATTAACACAAGCACGTGTGTAGGTACGGTGCTTGTTGCTGTGACAGTGAGTAGCCATGACTCCTTTGTATTTACAGTGTCCGCTGAAGTAAATAGCATTGTTGACCTCTGTGTTGGCCACGAGTTTACTTATGTTTCTATTAGTTGTGTGTCTTGATATTGCAGGTCAGGAGCAGTCACGGCACAGTAAATCCAATTCATGTGACAACGGTGTCTATACTTAGACCCAGTTCATGATGCGTGTCTGCTCTTGTTTTTTATGAAAGGCTGTTGTTTCTGCTATATTTACTCGTAAATGAATCATAGTTTGTAGAGCCCTGGTTTCCGGGGTGAGGATTAGTCTTCCCTTAAACAATTTTCCACTTTTTTAAACAGAGAGAGTCTTCCACCTGGGTGTATTTCTTCTGATATGTAGACGGGGGGAAAAGCAGAGATGGTTAACAGTACACAAAGTCATAACCGGGAACTGGACTCTCCACCAATGGCGATGCAGACCTGGGTTTAAGAGTCTGATCGAGGCCTACACGGTTTTACCAGCATATCAATTCATTAGAATGCAGACAACCCTCTATTTTTAGTTTCATTATTGGCTGTAGTCGTGATCAGTGGCTTAATTCACAGTATTGATTGATTGTTATAAACCTAGAGACTAGCAGCATAATCCATGATTAGTTGAATCAAAAAAGTAAGCAGTAGGACTGGACAATTCTGGTTAAAATTATGATTGTGATTATTTTGTTAAATACTTTGATCAGGATTATCAGTTTACTAGTGTTGATGATTTGAGGAACTCGATTATTTTGTTACACTTTATGTATCTTCTATCAACATCTTGACTAATTGTAACCATAACTGACATACCAAATGAAATATATTTTGGTGTTGTGAATATACCAATATTCTGCGATTATTAACTATGAATACTAATATTGCAACGTGATTATAGATGCTTTATTATGTAGCCCTACCTGACAGGTCCCGACCTTACTGTCTGCTCATGTAATCTTGTGCTAATGAATAACCTCATCGGTTGGATATAAATTTGCCGGGTTGAGTGCACCAGCGACTTTAGCTCTGTTGCCCTTTGTTGGGAGCTGATGGAGTCGTGTGCGTGCTGAATGGGTTTCCAACGTGGGGTGTCGATTACAAAGAAAGCCCCCCCTCTTCAAATGCTCTTTTCAGCACAAAGAGGTGCACTGAGCTACGGCTAATCACATTACACACTCGCTATGAGCACACACACGCACAGACACATGGACAGACACAGAGACACACAGAGACCCTGGCAAAACTCAGATCAGAGCTTCTCTCTCTCTACATACATACATACATACATGCATACACACACACACACACACACACAAACTGAAGAGGATGCCATCATAAAGAACCAGTGATAGGGTTTCCTGTTGGAGGCCTTGACTCCAACCCCCAGCCCCCTTTCCCAGCCTCTCGGCTGAAGTATTTTCTCCTTACCCTTCCCATTTGGCCCTTATCCTGATTCACGCCCAAATGGGATGTGAATGGGATATATTCAGCAATTTCTGTCTTGTTGAGATGTTTTCCAGATGTGCCTGTGTGTGTGTGTGTGTGTGTGTGTGTTTGTGTGTGTGTGTGTGTGTTTGTGTTTGTTTGTGTGTGTGTAAGCGAGACTAAGAGAGAGATTGCTAGGGTGGTCATGACTTAATTTAGTGTATTTGCTGTTGTCGGTCGGTCAGTCATAGGTTAAGATAACCTATACTGTGTGTGTGTGTTGCTGATTCTAATGAAGTCTTTTGAGATGGTCATGACTAGCCTAAGCCTATTTGGTTTTGCTGTTCAGTCATGTCAGAGGTTACAGTAACCTGTACTGTGTGTGTGTGTGTTTATACTATGTAAAGAAACTGAGCATTGAACTGGGCTATTGATCACAGTAAGACACAAGAAAAGTCAAACTGTGCTTACATGCCGATGAAGGACTTCTCTCCTCCATGGGTCCTACTCCCCGTTGCCCTCTGATTGAAACCCAACCGGTTTAAGACATCATCCCTATTTGGAGATCAAAAAGCAGGCCTATCGGGTCCTGTGGTAAATTCATGAAGGGCAAGATCCAGGGTAAAACAACTGCTGTGTTAGCAGGACAATGGCACCGCAGACAGAGAGATGGTTAGATTGCTGAGGACAATTCCACTGAGAGGTGTCTAGTACCCAACTGGGATTTACAGAGCAGTGACTGGGGAAGTGGTTCCAGTGAGGGAGTGTTCTCAGTCTCAGCCTACAGAACATTATTATTCAAGCACAGCGGTTCTGATAGTGGTGACCTGGTCTGTGAGAGGACCCGATTCGGTGGCCAGCTAACAGAACAATAGTCAAAATGTCTCCATAGTTTTGTTTACAGCAAGTTGAATGAATGAATGAGTAAGAATTGTCTAAATTATATAATATGTAATTATATATATATAATATATAAGTTTTATTCCTCTCATTGCTACTACTTCTAATAGAAAGTAATGTAATTCTGAATTGAATACAATTGTTTAGAAAAACATACATGGAAAACCTCTTGGGAAACCCTACTGTGAATAGTTTTTAACTTCATATTTGGCTATTTCTGGATCACATTGTTTGACTTAAACTTGATTGTCTGCTTCGTCGTTAATTAATTTAATTCTCTTTCACCGTCTCTCCTTTCCCTCCTGGTCTCTCATTCCCTTGCAGAGCAGCGATGGCGCCCTCTCTCCTCCAGGCCTACAGGAGGCGCTGGTGGATGGCAGTGACGGCGGTGTTGGAGAACCTCCTGTGTTCGGCCGTGCTGCTGGGCTGGGGCTCCTTGCTCATCATGCTCAAGAAGGAGGGCTTCTACTCTCATCTCTGCTCAGGTAACATCTGGGGCTCCTCGCGGAAATGTATTGGTATGTAATGTCAGAAAGCACTGAGACAGAAAAATAAAAGGTAGTTTTAATGAATATATAAAACGCAGAAATTAAATTGCATGGTGCCTTTTTACACCCACCCCTACACAAAACACACACACACAAAACACACGTAAAGACTGCTCAGCACTCTGCCCTCTTGCTCCTCCATCCTCCCTCTCTCTCTCCCTCCCCCACAGAGAACGACTCAGTGGTCGTGCCCTCGGGCAACGCCTCCGGGGGGCGCGAGGTGGAGGAGTGGCTTAGCTGCGTGGACCAGGAGGAGATGCTGAATCTGGGCTTCACTATTGGCTCTTTCTTGCTCAGCGCCACCACCTTGCCCCTTGGCATCCTGATGGATAAGTACGGACCGCGCCCCATCCGCCTGGTCGGCAGGTAACGGTCATCCAAGAACATATGTAGACAGACAAAACTCAAGCTCGACTCCGTGAATACCACGCGGTTCATCTGTATATGACGTGTATATGTATGTATGTAATACGTAACAATCTGGAGTGAAAGCTACATGAGGCGGTAGTAAATGAATGCAGAGGGATGAGTTTCTCCAGAGAGGATACCACAGAGAAATAGTGCGGGGAAAAAAAGCCAGACAGATCACATTCCCAAAGCGGGAGGAGAGCGTTTCCTCCTTTTGTGTTTCTGGGTAAATGAATGAATGTAGGTGTGGCCCTAGTGTGTGTGTGTGTGTGTGTGTGTGTGTGTGTGTGTGTCTAGGGGGTGGGGTGAAAGGTATGAGCAGCATGGTAGAATCCTTGCAGAGTGGCTGTGTAAATGTGGGGGCAAAACTCATAGTCTTACTATATTTCCTTCGAGGGAAACCAAGGGATTTCTAGTAATATACACACAAACAACTACATGGGTACAAATAAAAATATATGAATACCAGCTCAGACAGACACACACACACTTTCACGCACTTTAAGTAGCTATGTAACAATGACGCTGTGGTGGAATTTTAATAATGCACGCACAAAATAATTGTGAGAATGAGATAGTTGCTTCAATGTGTAGCAATCATTTATTAGTCAAAGTCATATACTAATATTGTTCCTCTCCTCTAAGGAGAAGGCTACCATAGTCAAAGTCCGGTCCACCATCTCCCTGACAGAGAGTCAGAGGGAATGGCCCCGAGAAGAGAAAGCACAGCGGCTTTCTAATCATACTTTACAATAACAATTCTACCGTCGTAGCTTAGCTTCACAGACAGGCCTTGAAACAGCAGGTGCTCTAGTAAGGACATAGGCAGAGAGAAAAGTTATGGCTGCCTTTATGCTTCGTCTAACTAACTTACAGGAAACTACAAGAGTCTAAACATTCTTTTAACACACAGTACTTTCTAAACATAAATAGTAGTTACATGAGTTCATCAGATTGTATTATTCCCTCACAACAACATAGGATTTGGTCGGTCCAGAACAACTGAATAGGCCCTGGATGTCCCTAATCACCCAAGAACTTGCTACACTGATCTTTGGGAGGGAAACTCTCCAAATCCTCCCTTACTGGGAAGCATGGCAAAAAATACCAGGGTCCCGCAAAACCACCGCTTGATCAGGAAAAGCCTAATTCGTTAGTTAATTCCTATGAGGAGTTACAATTGTGAAGTTCAAGTCTTTACTCGTGTGAAAAAAAAAGATTAATTTTGTGTTTGCTTCTGCTGTACTTTCTCCAGACTGTGTCCTGATGCAGTTTCCTGGCATCAAGTAACTTGACCATCACTGAAAGCTCACTCACACACACACACACACACACACAAACTAAATAGATCAATGATTGTCTTAATTGCTGAAGTGTTTTGGTTCTCGAGTAAACATTTTTCAGTTTTTAAGAAGAAGACGAAGTTTCCAGTGGTTTAAGTCACGTTAAATACCAAGTCAATTTACGTGAAACACCAACCAAAAGAAAACACACTGAAGTCTCACTTCCCTATCACGTGTCCCACCGCAAATAAAACATCAACAAATCATTCTACTTCCACGTGTCTGTGTGAAGCATTTTCTGAAGTGTCACTTCTCTAAGGAAGTCCTTAAAAACCACATCTTAACTTGAACACGATGTTTCATGCTGCATCAGTGGTGTATGGTAAGCCTTAGAGGCCAAGAAAGTCAAGGAAAAGGCGATGGTAATAACAAGTGAACCAGGAGCTCTTTTTGTTCACAATGCACTTTTAAAGCAAGCTGCACTGCGGACTTGAAACGAACCGTACTCAGATCACCGAGATGGTCTCAGTTCAGGTCAATTTGGAGGGGTCTGACTTTGTTTGGACCAGTGGCGTGTCCAAGACATTTTGACTGGGGTGGCCAAGGTGGGACATAGAGCTACTGTGGGGTAGCCATGGCATAGCAAGCATTAATGAATGCCAGGTGATCAAAATGTGTAAATACAGTAGTTCAAACCTTTGGTGAGAGAAGGCTAAAAGCCCAAAGACCCCGGACGGGAGGATTCTTCAGTTCAAGTTCGACCCCCTCCCCTTTCCCATCAATCCTTTATTAAAGACACTTTATGTTTCAATTCAAAAGCAATGTCTGATTTTCATTAGTTAATTTTCAGTACTTTTTTTATTTATTATTACTTTTGTCAGTTTCAAGTTATTTCAGTGACCATTGTGGATTTTTCTTTCTTTAACGGAAGGATACCAACAATTTTGTCCATGTGTGTATGTTCTCTCTGTGACTGGTCTGTTATCAGCTGTTCAGAGGTTTCAGTGTTGCAGTTGTTCCATATTTGGGCATATGGGTTTTGGGAGTTCCTTGTTTGTTGTAGTATTCGATATATAGCACTTTTCAAAACATAGTTACAAAGCACTTCACAACAGTAAAAAATAAAAAACAGAATCCGTTAGAAAGACAATAAATAAAGGCATTATGAAAGCACATAAAAGCAGGGGTGGATGAGATGAAGTATAAGACAAGATATTAGAATAATACACAATAGAAATTAATTATATGTGCATTTTTAATAGGTGACCTGTCACAGCAAAGTGAAACAAAGTGTGTGGGATTTTCAGTAAGCCTGTGGTCATTGCAATATAAATCCTCGCAAGCCAGTCCCCTCTCTTCCACAAATCAAAATCAATTAGGATACAATTTTGTACATCAGTGCGTCACATCAAAGAAGATGACATGGACACAATATAAGATTTATACAGCGAATAAACCTGGACAACCTTGGTAAGTATGTTTTTTATATATAGTCTATATTTCTGGTCAACTTTGGCCACTGAGGCATTCCTGAAATTCCTCTTGTTTAAGGAAACTATCCCCAACAGTACATTTTAGGAAACAACTCTTCAACTATGGATTAAAAGAAAAAAAGGCCCAAACGCATATTTGTTCTCATTCAGCTAAGAGCTCATCTCACTGCTTACATTGATGTAAAGACAATTACTGTACCTCATTGTTCATCCAAAACAAACAATAAGTAACAGTGTAACTATTCCACACATCATCACATAAGTATCCACATTCATTTTGTTTTTATACTCAATAGTCACTGGAATAAATTCTGGAAATACTGTATATTACAGTGTAGGTCTGGCAAAAATAAATAAATAAATAAATGAATGAATAAAGTTAAAAAATCTTTTGACTCTCTTCTGATCCCAACCCTTTGCTACCCTCCTTCACCTACTATCCTTCACTTCTACTGAAAATCCCAGTGGGAAGACTCTGCTTTGAAGGCTTTGATGATGACCTAAATGTGTGAGGAGTGAACAGAGGCTATAATGGCGGCTCCACGTGAAATGAAGGTAAAAAGCAGTTTAAACGGCAGTTAATTCATGTTTTGCATGTATTCAGTTTAGAATATCCCTGTCTGATATGTAATACTCATTTTAAAACTCTGGCATATTATCCCTTTTGGGATTACCCCAAGACTATAGTTCATCAAAGTACTAACTACTTTCTAACTACAAAGCAGATAACGCTGCTTTGAAAAGGTCAATTCAGAAATTATACATATATTATGTCTGAGCCTAGAATCTCATATCTCAATACAAACAATTATGACAGTAATAGGCAGCAGGTTGGCGTAGTGTGATCATCTTTCTACCTTCAACCAGAAGGGTTCAGGCAACAGCAAACATCCGTGCTTTGTAAGTGCTCTTCATTGAATCCTTATCAGGACCAAGGGCACTGTTCTGTACCTGAACCTGCTGTCTGACCTCCCTGACCTTACAGTAATATAATAATAATAATGCATTTATTTTATATAGCGCCTTTCTTTACATACACACACAGAGTGACACACAGTGAGGCAATCTGAGTCCTGGGACTCAGATAATTCAGGCCAGCGTCCTCCCATGATCCGGAGATTCACCTCGACATTAATCCATCCATCCAGACACACACATTCATACTTAACCTGCATGTCTTTGGACGGTGGGAGGAAACCAGAGTACCTGGAGTAAACCCACGCAGACACGGGGAGAACATGCAAACTCCACACAGAAAGGACCTGGGCGGCCGGGGATTCGAACCCAGGACCTTCTTGCTGTGAGGCCACAGTGCTAACCACTGCCCCACCGTGCAGTACACGGAACAGTAGTTCCACGCCCAACGGTCTAGATCAGAGGTTGACGGTCGAAGACCAATTCTTTCTACAACTGAAAGAAACGAAAAGCATCATTTTACTGAATTAGAGAACACTGAGTAGAGACTAGCCTATTGTTTGTCTCCACTTTAACTGTTTCTCAAAACTGGCAACAGCTGCGAAAATGTTTTCAATCATATGTTTTTCAAATTAGATAAGAGGTCATTGTTTTTCAAGATGATAACAAAATAAATTACGCAAGGTATGGATGCTTAATTTGAGGAAAATTAGAGACTTATTGACTTAAATAAGCATATCAAATGCGTTTTTTACTCGCATGTCTCACGCAACAGATGTTCTCCTTTATTGCCGTTTATTTATTGATTCTGCATTGTGTAATCCTTGTCTTAATGTGTAAAGCACTTTTGAAAATGGCATCAGCAAAAAAGTGGTTCAGTGTAAAATTATGAATTACTTAAGTGTCAATCATATGCATCAGTGTTGATGGGAAAACAGATTAGTAATACTCACACATTAAAGGAAGTGTGGCTGCTCGTTTGCTGCTTGACGCTTTGAAATGCGCTGACGTGACGTTTGCGGTCTAGACTAGGGGTTACTCCTCTGGTCCACACTCAACACAGCGTTTTAGAAATTTGTATGAGGAAACAAACAAAGAAAACAGTCAAGTTTACTTGTGATGTTTGTTTGTATGATGAGTATAGCCTTCTGTCTCCGTTAGAACATTGTGCGCATCGACAGTCTGCTCTATCCACTCGCGTCCATCCTGTGTTCCTTTTTACCGTGGGCGCAGAATGTGGCGATGTAGGCAAAGTTTAGCAATTATTTTGCGGTGGACTGGAGATGTAACAGGTGTCTGTTCAGGCTTCCAATAATCTTGATCCAACTCCACGTACGAGCCCCCATCAGACTCAGTCGAGTCAGTATTTAGCAGAATAACAAGTGCGTCCTCCGCAGCTGAATAGCGGCTGGAGGAGAGAAGAGACATCCACATCTGAGTGCGCACTAGACGTGTCCAACACTTTTTTGGAAATATGGGCGAGCCAAGACCACGAGGAAACAATCTGCTTTCATATCCTGTAAGCATTGTGTAACACTTAGTAGGCTACTGCACACACGTCTACAGCACATTATAGTACAGCTCTACAACAGGGCAACGGTGCGCATGGATAAACATGCACACACACACACACACACACACACACACACACACACACACTAGCGATCTATCTGAGACCTGACAGACAGTTTAACTGGATAAATGGGGGGGTAGAATGATTGGCTTAGGACGCTTACTTTCACATCACACAAGAAATTCCTGTGCTTTGCTTTTCAGGGATTAGCCAATGAATGCAATAGAATCCCATTCGGTTTATCAAATGTTTTTTAGTTGTAGCATTAATACGTCGGCTTGTAATAATAAACTTTACAATAATAAACTTTATTTATATAGCGCTTTTCATACAGGGGTTGTAGCTCAAGGCGCTTCACAGCAGTAAAATTTACATAACACATGATAATAAAAGCAGAATCAAACAGATAACAAGCAGAACAGA
>OMKK01091467.1:0-11432 GCA_900302305.1 Polymixia japonica
CATTTGTCAAAAGAAAAAAACAGAAGCTATGCCTGCTATTTTCTCTGTGGGGTGAATTCACTCGCAGGTCTACAGGGCGTGTCGACTGGACCATCAGACGTTTGCTCAATCACTGGCTGCATGGGTGTAGTTTAATGACAAGATGCACACATTTCAGTATGCGTGGCTCCAGTGGGGATGGACCCCTAAAGCCTGATAGTGTCAGTGAAATGCGCTAGCCGAAGTGTGTTGTGTATGTTTGTGTGTTAAGAGGAAGGCAGAATATTAAGCAGGCGCCACCCCTCAAAGACGCTTCTTTCTGGAGTCCAGCTGATGTTGCGTGTGGGCTTGAACTGATTCAGTTGATTGATTTGATTAATTGACAAGCTCTCCTTACCTCTAGAGTTGGTAGCCATGTCTGCTACCTTCTGAAAGGCATCTAGGAAGGCCACGGCTGCCAGAACTGTGGTCCTGTAGAAATATTGGCACATATTTGATGCATAGTCACAGTACAAAAGGTCTGTAAATATTGTGCACAGAGGACATTTTTACAGTAGAATTAATGTTATAGTGATTTATTATCTAGCATTATTTCTTACCTGAGTTGAGAGTGCAGTTTTGTGGCCTTGGCGCTGAAGTCTTCCCATACCGGGTAGGAGCTCTGATAAAGGAAGGGAAAAGAAGATAGCAGGGTTTCCATTAGCCGGCATTTACTGGTCATTGGCCGACTAGAATTCCAATTGGCCGGTAAATATAAATCTTGACGGCCATCTTGGCCGGTAAAAAAAGTGGGTTTAATTTAATATTTCAAGTTCTTTATGAACATACATTGACTGGCGAATTGTCAGTGAATATGCGTTAGGGCGTGGCTTACTGAACGCATAGACTACTATTGCCCTCCTGCAACAATCACACAAAGCCCTTTGTTGCAGTAGGCTACAGTAGTGGCGAAACTGGCGTCCCTTACGAAATTCTTTAAAACCCCCACTACTAACGTTAACAATGAAGAGGAGACCTGTGAAGAAACACAAGAGGAACATGTGGAAAACGTTGAGGCAGTGATGTTACCAGCGAAAAAACAGAAAACAAACCGATCTTTCATCTTTCGTTATCCGTTAAATCTCCAATCTAATTTAAAAGCATGTAGGCTAGCCTGCCTTTTTCCTTATTGAAAACTCTGGCTGCAATAGTTTAGTTCATTTCTAATTTTGATTTTAAGGCAGCAAAGTAGGCTATCTTCATTTTATTTTGTATAATAAAATATTTTTGTTACAACACAATGTGTTTGGCTTTGTTTTTGCAAACATGTATTTTTGCACACGCACATATCTGCATTACACATACATGTGTATTACATATGGCCGTTAAATTTTACATTTGGCCGGTAAATTTGAATCTTATCGGCCACGTTGGCCGGCCAAAAGTATGGCTAGTGGAAACCCTGGAAGATAGTCAAATAAGCATATCTTTCTTAAGTCATAAAAAGGTATGACATGGCATAGACCCACACAAGCATTTATTTTTTTATTAACATTTTACACACGTACTGTGCACAGAAATAACATTCCCTCAAAACATAAAGACATAATGTTCTGCTCAGTAGGATAAATTCTTGATTAACTCTCAATGTCAAGTTTGTTCACGTAACTTTTTCCTCTTTAAATAATTATGATAAGATACTCAGAGGCAAAGGGAGAAAACCAAATGAGCTCCCCACGGCTAGGAATAACTCATGAAAACTTGGCTTCACATGTTGGGTTGGGCTTGCAAAGACGTTGGCTGATGTGCTTCTGCATGCAAAACTGAAGCAAGCTCTCCCGGTGTAGTTTACTTTACTTCCTCACAGAGTTCAGTCTTTACTCTCTTCACCTTGCTGGATCGCTGCAGGCCGGTATGAGTGTTAATGTGTGTGGATAAGAGTGCGAGCGCGCACGCATGCGTGTCGGTGTGCACGGGGCAGGTAAGTATGCCTGCTGTTTGAGCAACCGGGATCCGATTTCCACCAGGATCGCCACACCCTGCCTGGGGCGCTATCAGAGCAGCAGCCAAAACATCAAACACATTCAGGGCTGGATCCCAGCTTGAGCCTATTAGAACAAGAGCTTGAGCCTCGGAGAAAGTAGAGGAAGAGCATAACCCCGATTTGCCTCTTTTAAGGCAAAAGAGGCAGAGCGCATATTCTCTCTATATATAGTACCGCGCAATCTGGAAACACTCTTGTTCTTCGTCGTTCCTGTGATATCTCCAAGTTAACAACTCAGCAATGACAGTGTAGCACTCCCTGCTGCGGGTCTCCTCTCAGTTGAACTCCCCCCCTTTGGAAAGTGATTTAAGACTATCACGGCTAACAAAATGTTTGCCATGAACCTCCCAGCCTTGCGTTCTACACTTGGACTCCGACAGGTGGCTAATTGGCTTGTGTGGCCTGCGCCTCCTAAGGGCAGGAGGGATGCGTTGCCAAGACAGCTGAGCAAGGAGGGAAGAGGAGCTGGGTGAGGAGAGCTACATGCAGCGCCACAGGGAGGGCCCCATACCAGTGTGTTCCTCCACACTCAGCACCTCCCAGGGAGGAGAGACATTCAGCCTAGCAATAATAACAATAATAATAGTGTAATACTTTATTGAATCCTGTATAGGAATTCTCGGTGGGCTTGCCCCTCTCTACAGGGAGGTCAGAGGTCAGGGTCAGCTACAGAACGGTAGCTGAGAGTTATTCAGTGCCTTGCTCAAGGGTACCTCAGTGGGGTAGATTCTTGCCAACGCAAGTGGTGGTGGTCACCCTACTCACTAACACCACCCTGTTGCCTACATCCAGACAGATATTTGGCCTGATCCTTCCCCTCCTCCATTTCCTACACAACTAATCAATGAATTAGTTATATAACTCCTTCAGGTGCTGGCTAGCATCAGCGTGTTGTGTGTTGTGTGTGTGTGTGTTGTGTGTGTGTGTGTGTGTATAGTCCATTAAGAGTGCACTGAATGTGTATGTTTATGTTTAAGTGTGCATGTTACAATTAGTTCATTCTTGTGGACATACGCAGCGAGATCCGCCACACAACGCACAGAAACAACACCCTGCTCACTGGGTCGCTCCCACAGGCCCGGCAGGCTTGCGTGGCCCAGCCAGGCAGCAGGAATGAGGTCAGATTTCTGTCTCAGACAGTGGACATCAGCACTGTGCTGACTAAGGGCTTCTGCCTCCATTCAACTACACTGCTTATCAATACACGGACTGACTGGTTCTAAGAGCCCTGTCTGCCTCCCTCCCTGTGGGCATGACAGCAACACAAAAGGAAATATATGAAACCACCACTTCCGATAGTTGGAGGCTGATTTCATTGAGCCTCTCGCAGAGAATTTGACAAACGAGGGCCCATAAATAGAGTCTGTCCAATAGCGCCATGCCCCTGTGAGCGAATGATCAATAAGGAATTTGTTAGGTAGAAAGTGGTGCCTGATGTTTGGCTTATATGGTGTTATTAAGTCTTTATAGGATGAGTATCCTTGACAATGACAGGACCCTGGGCCTCTAGCAGCACTGATGAATAGATTCACACTTTCCATCTGTTGTCATGAAGAACAACAGACCACCCTAGCTCAACTTGACCCCCTCACACTACACACACACACACACATACACACACACACACACACACGCACACACACACACACACACACATTTAAATATAACAAAATACATCAAACTCCTGTTCAAGAAATTATTTCAAAATAACCAGCAAGGAAGAAATCTATCTTTGCTCAAATCTGTTACAAAATAAAATGCAAAACAATATAGAGACGTATGTCCAGTATACACAGGACACAGAAATAAACTGGCCTTCATGCCTACAGTCAGTTAAACTAAAGGGGTACAAGCCTATTTAATTTAACTAAGGCCTAGATCAATTCCAACTGAACATCAATATTTCCAGAGCACGGATTCCCAACAAGGCCATGCATTAAGAGGTCACCACAATCAACATGCTTCCAACCCTGGTGCTGTCCCAGTGTTTAAGGTGATGGAGCTTAGAAGGTGTTTGTCATGTTAGTCTCATTAAGCGCATCCTTCTATAACGTTAGATTTCAGTTGAGGTTGGGAGAAGGACGGACTAGTTGTTTGAGGTCAACTGGAACCCCCTACAGAAAATTTGTATTATGATAGGTCTTTCATAAAATGTACAAAATTTAAATCATCAGTAACTCTTGAATATTATTTTATATTATATTCTTAGCTATTCTTTTATAGAAAATAACAAAATCATAATTGCCTATAGGCTAAATATTTAAATGGTGATGAGGTTAGGTTGCGACCTCTAGCCTAAATACACATCATCACCAAATAGTTTTTTTACATAAAATTATTATTATGCTAAACTATTTAATAGCACGAAGGTTATATGATACAGACTGACACTTGGAACCATTTATTGTTAAAATGTAAACTGCCTGACAGACCTGCTGCACATTATGCAAATAACACAAAGGGAAACATGTTTCATCTCTATTCGTCCTGCAGCGTCGTCTCTAGTGGGGGAGGACTGGGTTAACACACAAAGGCAGTAAAATGCGTCTGATCATCCATGAAATAATAAGGTCAGAAAAACTGTCTACTTCAATTTAGATTTGGTACCTTCATGTCGTTCACGATGGCCTGGAATAATCCACCCAGCGCTCCACACTCCTTCTCCACCGACTCCATGTTATCAAACAAAAAACGTCTGCAAACGATGCAACGAATGTCCCAAAAAAATAATCAAACGTCCACAACTTGTTAAAATAATTTCAACATCAGAAACGAAAAATCTTTTCACTCGCTCGTCGGTGTCCTCTCCTACCGCTGCGGGCACCGGACGGAAGGATGCAAAACCCCACAGCCTGCAGGCTGCCTCGGCCGCAGACAAAAAGAAATCTTGCTTTTTCAATGAGTCTCCTCGCCTTCAGGACGCAAAACGGAGTGATGGAGAGAGACAGAGAGAGAGAGAGAGAGAGAGAGAGAGAGAGAGACGCCGCGCCGCTCTGCCGCACGCCGTGGAAACTACTGGCACACGACGGAGGGGGACGGACACGCTAGCTTTTCATGATCTTCGGATCACAACAACAAATAACGGGGATATACCGCAAAAAACCGGGGTGGTGGTGGTGGTGGTGGTGGAGGGGGGGGACGGGACCGAGAGAGACGGAGCGGTGTGTAAAGACGCGGGGACGCGCTCCGTTGTTAGTAGTGGAACAGATGTCTCCTCTGTAATTCGATCCATGGGAATTGAAAAGGGGGCTGGACAGTTTTTTTTTTGTCACATGTAGCGCGGAGGGGAGGGACGCGACACCCCCCCCTCCTCCCCTCCGATGCAAACAAAAGTGAGGATTCTCTGAAGGATTTCCCCGGTTTCCTCGTGTGTATTCACACACACGCCTGTTAATAGTCATTTGTCGCTCTTTGAATCTTTAGTTGTTTCAGGGGCAACAGAAGCATGTGGGGCCGCCGGCCTCCCCGTTTGCATTGAATAAATTCATTTCAAACACCACTGCTTGAACCAATGACACAACATGGCAAAAAGAAGAGATACAATCTAAATAAAACGATTTATTGTGCCTTTAAATATATCTATATGTAAAGGATTTCACTGAGGCGAGGTAATCGAATTTAGAGTAGATAAGAAATGACAACACTATTACACGAAATAAGCTGTCATTGATTTATGCAACTACTCTAGTCTGTACTTGCTGATAAAAGCCAGAGTTCAGATTTAGCACAGTAAATCTCTACATAACTTACTCCATTTATGAGAGAGACAGGGAGCGAGACAGAAACACAGCGAGCGAGAGAGAGAGAGAGAGCTTATTTAGAGAGATATTTAATCACATCATCACAGGTCTGTAATGAAGTGGCTACAGGGGGCTAGGGTCACCACACAGCATTCCTGATAAACATCCTGTCAATTTATAACCCTGCACATCTGCCACACACACACACATACACAAACAGACACACACACACACCTTCCTCTCTCCTCTGCTGGTTTTTCCCAAAGGAGATCCAGTTTCTCATCTGCCTTCCAGCCACCCTGTCAGAACGACCTTTCAGAATCATGGATCAGTCCTACAAGAAACCTGCACCTCACATCAGCAGGCAGCTATAAACTAGGGGATAATTAGCACTCAGAACAAGTAAGGAGTCCGTGTTTACCATAACTCAGGTTATAAGATTAATTCATCAAACATACCTCATTTCATTCCAGAACTCCTCCCCCTCAGGTCAGTGTCAAGTTTGCTTACAAAGCAATTACATGATCATTACTGTACCATGTAATAATATCCGAATCACAATTCTTATACAAAAAATGTGACTTACAGTGGGTATTTATAAAGCAACCAGATGCCCAGTATCCTGTCATCGGACCAGGACTCATAAAGCACGGCAGACTCATAAACCAGAATAGAACTAGACCCTTGCCCAAGTTAAGGCTTTGTATTGTATCAAAAATACAACAACAAAATGCTGAGAACAACACAGGGGAAATATGATCAGACTGTTAGTTTGTTGTGTTTTAGTGACTGCCTTTCAGAAACTGTGTCTGGTTTGGTATTACTCCGACAGCCCACGTGGACAGACATGAGGTATGGAGGCCGGGACCGGAGCCCAGTCCCCCGCTCTCACCACAGCGCTCGCTGGCATCTCTGAGAAAACAACTATAAAACAGAAAATATCCACGACACTGACATGAACATTCCACACCACCACGACCTCTCCGAGCTCCCCGGCCTGTTCTGTTCTGCAGCCCTACCGCTGAAGCATGTGTGTCTGCACGAGTTTCCTTGATTCAGCAAGGATGGGTTTTAGTATAGGGGAAAACTGCAAACGCTTCTGTTTCTCCTCACTGTCCCAGAAAGGCTGTACAACTGAAAGCAATCATCCTCTGTAAACGCGTCAAGCTGGAGCGACTTAGAAGTCTGCGAAGGCTTATATAACTGACTTTAAGGGCTTTGACTTCCTGGTACATTTTCATGTGTTGTTGTGCGATAATGCCTGTTTGTTTTTCACCCTTCAACAAGGCTATATGTTTCACCTCATACATGAGGGACTGAGGGAGAACAGTTTATCTTTTCGAGAGAGGAGGAAATAAGATAGAAACCATGTGACATTTACTCAGGAAGGAAACAGGTATATACAATCAGCTTAACATTAAGCCTTGAGTCAAGGGCTTATTTTTCAACATTTAATCAAGTAAGATTATGAAGTTGGAACATTCAAGTACCTACTCAAAACACCCAAACCCAAAATGAACTACCGTTAATTTTTTGAATTAACTATTGTGCAGTGAACATCATATTTTCTGCCTCTTTGTCCATGTCCTTCTGCTTCTGGGCGGCAGTCAGAACATGCAGTTCCCTCAACCTTGACCCAGCCCCATAACTGACTACCCTCGATCCAAAAACAGAAACATGGCCCTGGTGATATATGGTGACCTCTGACCCAGGCTCCATCCCCAACCCATGATTCTGCTCGACCCCCTGGTCTTGCCTAGTTTATTGCCCCTGGTGAAGGATCACATGAGGGACGCTCAGGTCCCCGTTGAGGTCACCTGGCCATATGGCCACTTGACCATAAAATCATTCAGGATTTATCATCTTGGTACCTCAGGTTGGTTCTAGTAGGACTGTTATGTAAATGATCTTTATTTTAACAGTTACGTAATCATTAAAAAAAAGTTCAGCAGGGTGGAGTCATAATGGCACTTAAATGGACATAGGACATTGCTGATTTCATATTCATAAATCCTTAGTCTTCTGGAACTCCTGGAGGTCCAGAATTGTGATTGTGTATTGAAGTAAAAGGTATTATTTGATGCCAGCAGTCTGTTCATGATGGGTGATGGGTGCAATGGTCTCTGTTATTTCCTACAATTGGATCAAGAATTGGGAAAACGCATTGTGTTTTGAGCTTAAAGGACATTTAGCTGTGTTTGATAGCTGGGTGAAAACAGTTCAGGGATATTCTAAATCTTCACTTTCAACAAAAAACAACAAGGAAAAAAAGGAAAAGCAGGCCTAACCACTGCCCTTCTGAATGTTAAAGGTGCTATCTGTAATATGTTAAAATGAAATAAAAAGCCAAATTTCTACATTGTATGGTAAGATATAGTAATAATAGTAATATAGTAATAATGGTAATGGTCTGAAAGCTTCCTCTCTCTCTGTTTTGATTGTGTCTCAGTGGTGCTGTTTTCCTCTACTTCCTGGTCTTTGTTTTGCTTTGACGACCCGTCAAACAGATCCTCCCCTCAGCCTGCACAAGACAACACCGTGCTTCTTGGTTTGGTTTGTTGGTGTAGTTCACCAACACTAGAGTGACGATGGTACTGATAGCACCTTTAAGTGGAATCTGAGACAGGGGTTGAACCTTGACGCTTATAGTCTGCAGCTAAAAAGCGAACTTCAGTGTAGCATTTCTTTCCCTATGAACAGTGGGCCCCACAGATGCCAATCCTCTCATGAGTCGGTAGGATCTGAGTGCACTTCAACCGCAAAATGCCACCATATATAGCATACCATAACCCCGTACATCAACACTTCACAGATGGATTGAAAGCCCTCCTGAGAGAACTCCATCCTAACCTTGCCAAGGATGACAGTTGGACGCTGGCATGCACTCTCGAGTGTGTTTGACAGAAGTCTTCAAACAGAGGTAGGAGGGCTAATGAATGAGCTAATGTAAACACAACTCCCCGCTGTAGCAGAGATAGTGGCCTCCTCCGGCTCCCGGGCCTCCCCTCCTCTCGCTGTCTCTCCCTTCGTCTCTCCTTCCTTCCTATCCGTCCTCTCCTGTTTGCTTCTCTCTACAGCCTGTCCTCGCTCTGCTTCGAACCTCCTGTTTTTACTCTGTCCCTCTTTTTCTTCCTTCACTCTCCTCCATTGATTTCCTCTTCTTTTCCTCTCTAACCCTTATCCCCTTGTCCCATTGTATCCTTCTTCTCTTCCCTGACCCCTATGCACTCTCTCTTTTAATATTACTTTATGTTTTTGACCCCTCCGCCAGGGCTGGGCAATATATCAGATATATCACAATATATGTCAGCGATGATATGAAAACATGAATATGGAGATATTGAGATGATTTATCCTACGTGTTTTTTAATATAATTTCACAACACCGTTGCTCTTAAAAATCCACATGAAACATCCTCTCCCTTTCTCTCCTTTGCTCCAGTTGCCTGCAGGTCGCGACCCCGCCCACTTGTAACTCTCGTGTGGTGTGTTGATCCAAAAATGCACGAAAAAAACATTACGTGGATATGCGGTGCAGAAAAAAACACAAAAACTTCATCTCGTATCGAATATCGTCACTGGCTCCAAAAATATCATGATATCACTTTTCAGCCGTCTCACCCCTCCGCTACTCTTCCCTCCTTCATACCACCCACCTGCCTGAGCCGTGCCTCCCCTCAGGGTCGGAGGACTGGAGGATCCGGAGCTTCTGCAGAGCGCTCAACAGACCTCAGTGAGCCTGTGGAATTTCCTCCCTGTGGCCAAACTAGTCCAGGTTTCCTTCTAAAGGAGCACACAGACACGTGCGCTTCTGTATACAGTATAGCTCATATGGAGATCAGGGAAGAGATAGTGCTCATGCACGTGCAAAGACTGAAAAGGGGGTGAAAGGGGGATTAATTGAAAGCAAGTGAGAGCGAGAGAGAGAGAGAGAGAGAGAGAGAGAGATGGAGAGAGTACTATATGACAAGATATCTGCTTGACCTCTGTACACACAAACACACAAACACATACATGCGCAAGAGCTCATACACTAACACATATATATGCGCGCACACACACATGCACGCGCGCACGCGCACACACACACACACACACACACACACACACACACACACACACACACAAACACACAAACACACACACATAAACAGAGTAATACTGAAACTGGAAAACTAAACACACTGGAAAAATAAACACACACATTTAGTCATCCACTGAAATGAATAAATACAAAACACATAAACATGCCAAGCCTGGGAAATGACCAAGCATTTTTTCCTTGCTTGAAGATCTGGAAAATCTATTTGAGACCGGACTTGTTAAACAGCAGACTGTGCAGTTTGTATAAACCGTGTATCAACTTGCTTGTATATGAGCATGTATATCTAAATGCAGCTTTTTCCTTGGTCACATTAACTTTGTGCAAAAGTAATCTGTTCTCCTTCAGGACATCAGTCTCCCTCTCCCTCTAGCAACGTCCGTGACACATGTACTCGTGTATGAGGAAATGCAGACCGCTGTAAGCTTGCCACAGCACAGCCTGAGCTCTGCAGATCCAAATCCAGAAGTTAAACTCAACATCTGGAACCAAGAAGCAGTCACATGGTGAATACCAAGTACACAAAAACCATGCTGTTTGTTGCCTTTGTAACACTTAAGATAGACATGACATGAGTATATGTAAAAATATAAATCTGTGTACAAATTCACAGTTGGGGATAGACAAGGACATTCAGTGAACATAAACTCAGCTCTTAAAAAACTTCAGACCACTTTATCTCGACGGAGTCCTTGACCTCAAGACGTTTATTTGATCTCCAACGAGGACAGGACGTGCCAAATTATTTGAAGAATAAACACTTTCATCAGCTTCAGAAACGCTGACGATACATCGAGGATTCCACGTTCTCGGGGCTCGACTGACTTAAAACCGTGAAAATTAACAGCTGCTTTCGCTGGTATGATGAGAATGTTGGCTCTTCTGTATCTCATCATTAGCTATCAGAGTTCCTACTGTAAGACAAATGAAACAAACGTAAGTGATTCCAAGCCTGACTTTATCTAAATAGTGCTCTGCCTCAGTGTTAGTAACTATAAAGTGAAATCTCACACACCCAGTTGTTAAAATAAGCCCTTATTGAACGCCTAGATCATACGTATCGAGACTGTGACCATCTAGTGTGTGCATGGGGCCACAGAGAAGTGAGCTCAACTAAGAATCCTAAGGATATTGTTGATGCTTCCAGCTCGGTGAGATCCCCGGCGACGTGCCTCCCCGAGACAAATAAAATAAACATATTTACAACTGACATTCCTCTTTCTGAAACGAGTGCGACCCAGGTCAGTGCAGTGTTTGAGCATCGCTGCCTCCTGTGTGTGTGTGTGTGTGTGTGTGTAGTGTTTTCAACTGAGCATGCCATGCACATCTGTGTATATGTGTACATGCGTGTGCAGTGTTTGTGTGTGTATTAGGAAATATGCCCCTCAAATCCTACAGAAAATAAACACACGGTTGAGAGAGAGAGAAAGAGAGGGAGAGAGAGGGAGAGAGAGAGAGAGAGAGGGAGAGAGAGAGAGAGCGTGTGAAAGGGGAGTCATGGGGAGAGGAGTGCAGAGTTATAAAGGGTAAGAGAGAGGTTGCATGAGAGAGGGAGAAAAGAGGGGCACCATGTGGAGAGATCTGGGAG
>OMKK01091468.1:3087-24684 GCA_900302305.1 Polymixia japonica
ATTGTTCATCTGCTTCTCTGTGCTGTGTGTGTGTGTGTGTGTGCATCTGGCTCAATGCCAGATATCTAAGACACACAGGTTAGATAGTTTTGCAAATAGCTGTATCAAGCAGGGTTACAACTCAGACATCGGAACACGAGTTCATAAAGTTGATTGTTTCACGAAGCGTCTGTCTGCTTTGACAGTAAAACAAATGCAGGAAGAGCATCATCTCTACAGGCGAGCCAGGCAACCCTATCTCTGATTAGTAAACAGACTATTCTGTCTGTAAAGTGAAATGGATGAAAGCCTTTTTGGCAGCGTCCCCGTTGGGTTAGAGTTAGGCAGGAACCTAGAAATGATTTGTACGAGGAAAGAAATGTGAGAAAGGTCCTCTGAGCGTGTTGTTGGTAAAGATACAGGCTCCATTCATCCCCCCACAAAGCAAAGTCGATGTTAGAAATGCAATGCGCAATACATTTATACATTATATACTGTATATCATATATATCATCATTTATATAAAAAACAAAGGAAGTCCTGTCCCAGGGGCCTCTGGACCGGCGTGGCCCCGGGGAAGCTGTCCCTGTCACTAGTGTTGGTTAGGTTGTGGTTACGCTCCTGCTGGTAAAGGGAAGATGGAAATGTCATGTTGTTTTTCTTTTGTTTTCTACCAGATTCCTGTTTCGTTGCACAAGTTGGTCAGTGACAGACTGACGAATATCGTGAAGGGAAAAGATCCAGATGTGACGACAACAGGTTTGTAGATTATTTGAATCAAACTCTTTCACCTTTTTAGTTGTTATACATCTGTTAATTTATTTCTTATACATTTAATGAACTGTTTGACTGAACACCTTTTAAATAATTTCTTGGAAGAGATGATGATGCCGTCCCTTCTTTGATTCTGTTCCTATTGATCAGGCTCAACATATTGCAGAAGGATAAGTGGGAAAGCATATGTGGAAAGTGTACAGAAAACCACTAAAGAAGAACTTTGGTCTTTACTCCAGACAATCCACCAGAACCCTAAACTCTCCGCCAAGGAGAAAAGACGGATGCTGGGACAGTTTTACAAAGGCCACCCTGAAATCTTTGTTCAGTACTTTGGGAATAGATTGGCTAATGTCGACATATGACGACAGGAATATTTATTAGAATGATTTATGTATTATAATGTAAAAAGACATGGGAACATGGGAACAAAGATCCATGTGATGATGTAAAGATGTGCTGTACAGAAGGATTTGTGAAAGTTGAATTGTAAAGCTTGAATATGAATGTGAATTTGTTTAAAAGTAGAAAACTGTCATAAGCTGCAATATTTAAGGACATACTTGCTTGTCTTACAAGTTGGCCATTTTAGGGCCCATGATCCTCACATACAATATCACTGACTGTTAATGATGACACTTTGTTTATCTCCAAGGAAAACAAAATGAACAAAGTTTTTGTGATGGTGTCACGGTGTGTAATGTGTCTTGACAATACTCAACATGGTCAGATAGTCTACATACCCTGTTTCAATGAATGTATTCTTTATGGTTGTGCAACAGAGATAGTGTCAGGAATGAAAATGTGTCTGTCCATGTGGTTTCATATATACAATGTGACGCACAGTTCAACAATGTCTGGAGAATCCTCAAACGGAAATTTGAATCTGAAAATTTGAAAGTCTGATTTTGTGCTGTGGTAAACAAGCAGACATTCATGAGATTCCTCCCCTTGGGGTCTTTGTGTTTGTCACCACTAAACAAGAGAAATTATTTAGCAAACTCCTTGTGGCTAAAACATAACAACTGTTTTTGTGACATTTTTGTGTTTCATATTGGTTTACATATTTCTATTAATCAGCTGTGGAACATGTTTCCTTATTGCCGAGTGACAATAAAAATGTCGGTGCCTGGCCCTTGACCACAAAAGCCTAGTTCATAGTTTTGCAGGTCTTGATAGAATTGAACAGGGATTGTCTAACACTGATGCATTATGGGCATTGGCCATTGTTTCACTGCAAGGACACAATGTCTATATTTTAATGAAGAGAGAATTACAATGGTATTATACATTTGGAGTATCAAGTAAGGTATTCCCAGAACACAAACAGTATTCAGCCATTCTGAAGGAATGTCCTTGTTTGTCCTGCTTGCTGACGGTAAAGCTGTTTGGTAACAATGGTCCTAATTCTAAATAAGAAAATGAGACATGTGCTGCAATGCATTTTGTCCATTTCTACTTAAGCAGATATAAGATCATTAGAGGGTTTGTCTTAACATAAAACCAACAGCAGTTTATTCTAAATGAGAAAATTAGATGTCCTCTCCAGTACATGTTGTCCATTTGTACTTAAAGACATTATTCCAGATAATTAAATATACCCTTGATTCAAAATATGAGATGGCCAAATACAAGATATGCAGAATGTGTGGATGAGCTGTTGGTTCACTGGCCTAATAAATAAGTAAGAATACAGGATTCCTATGAAGAGTTTTATTCCAAAACCATAGTTGGAAGTTTATCAATATACCTTATGTAAAAGTTATGTTGTTAACCAAAAACTACAGCTAACTGCAATCCTTAATAAAATACTATAATTCATTTTGTTGTTCAAGTGGCTGTGCCAATTTTCTAAACGTAGCAGCTAATTTTTGGAAAGAAACACAATTCTTATGTGGCAGTGATATATTTTTGTATGTCACAATGTTACATGTAAAACGGCTCAGAGCTTTAGTGTAAATAGTCTGCTACGTTCTGAGAACAATGAGTAAGCAGTGGGTAGATAAATAGTGATGTAACCGATCCGATGTGAACATGAACACCTGGTAGGCATACACTTATACAGAAAAAGCATTCCCTCTGATGTGTGTTAGTTCAATAATTCATCCTCCTGATGTCCCAGAGTATTGCACAGTAGCATCCAATCAGCCAAGCCTCTGCCTCAAAATGTGAGGAATTTGCAGTTTTCTTTTAACGAGAAAATAAAAACCATTAGAGCTGGTATTGTTAGAGACGCTAGTAACCTATATGACCTACCCTGTACAAGACCAACAACTATGAGAAGCTTTATTAGCACTTCTGATGTAGAACTCTGTAAGATTATAGCAGAGAGTAAATCTTCAACATGCCATCTTGATCATGTCCCTACTACATTAAAAAAAAAAAAACTAGTTTTTAATCTTGTCTCCAAATCCATCCAAAAAATTAATACATCCCTTGAGATTGGCACTTTTCCCAATGCCTTTAAAACTATTGTTGTGTTGCCCCTGTTGAAGAAATCTGATTTAGACTGATTTGTAGTGTCCTAAGTAATTATAGACTGATACCCAACCTACCCTTCATGAGTTTTTAATAAAATCCTGAAAACTATATTCTAGAGAAGTTCCAGTTTTAGAGCTAATCGCAGCACAGACTGCTCTAACTAAAACAGTCTGATCTGAGACTTAGTGCCAACAATGTTTCCAAGCTATGCTGATGATACACATCTGTTGAGCCAAATGATGCTAATGTCCTTTATGCTCCCTGACAACCTGTCTGTCTGTAATCAATCCATGGATGAGCAAGACATTAAACTAAATGAAGACAAGACAGAAATACTTTTAGTTTACCCCAAAGCCAAAAGGGATTCACCCCAGATTAAATCAGAAGAAACAAGCCTAGGTGTAATTTTATGATATAATTTTTAAATCCCACATAAACAAGGTGACCAAAACAGCTTTCTGTCATCTAAGAAATAAGGTCAGCCAAAGTACGGCTGTTCTTAACTCAACAAGATGCTGAACATTTAATTAATGATTTTATTTCAAGTAGATTAGAGAACTGCAATGTTCTTTTTACTGGTCTAACAAAAAAGTCAGTTGACTCAGAATAAAGCTACTTATTCAAAACTCTGTTACTAGACTGAACAAAACCAAGGAAGAGAGACTGTTAGTTTTATCTGCATTGGTTCCTTGTTTCTTTTAGAATTGATTTTAAAATCCTTCTAGTTGTTTATAAAGCTCTTCAACCAGCGACACTTACGCTTTTTAAATTATTTTATTTATATTATTTGCATTATCTTGTCTCTTCGCTTTTGTTTTGTTTTCTGTTTATTGAATGTAAAGCACTTTGAGGTGCATTTTATGTATGAAATGTGTTATATAAATAAAGTTATAGGTATTATTAGTAGTCATAAGGTACTGTTATTATCACATTACTTAGATGTTCTATGATCTTGGTGACTAAGACTTTATTTTCTGTTAATGTTATGCCAGACATTCTTTAGATTCTTTAAATTTAAATTCCTCAACCATAATGCTAACTACTAAATTCCTTACTCTAACATTTATATGCCCTGACTTTTCTCCACGTCTGTTTTTAGCACAGCTTAACACTATTACATGTACCTGTATGTCCAAGATCCTGAAACCCTGAAAAATCACATCCCTTAAGGTTAGTTGCTATCATACTGGAAATTACTACTGTAAGTCAACGATTTGTACCATTTAGCGACATGCATTGAGGTCTAAATGTCTGAAAAAAGAGTTAATCCTCAACTATACAAGATAGGTTCAAGGGCATATTGAGGGAAAAGCTTCTCAACATTTTAAAAACTTGTTTTTGCTGACTTTAGAGGATTATTTTCAACCACTTGCTTAAAATCTGCACAAACAATAGGACTGGACACATTTTTCCATTGTCAAATAGATTGTCAGAGCATTATTACTGAAACTACACAACAGCTAATGAATTATTTTAGTATTTCAAAGTGAATGTTTTTCGTTTGCACCTCCCCTTATTTTCTCTCATAATGGTCGAATGAAACTGTTTAAAAAAACGTATTTTAAATCTGAAATATAGAATTAATAAAGCTTCCTTCCAATAAATAACTAAATAAAAACAACGCTACATTTTGATGATGTTCTAGCCGAGCCTAAATGATGGCTCTTTGATCATTATGTTGAAGGGATTGAAGTTATTGAATAGCAAGATGAGTCACAACACCGCCGACATTCTGTCTGTTCTATTCTAAAAGGTCACCGATCTTCTTACTAGAGATCCATCCTCAAGCCTACACACACACACACACACACACACACACACACACACACACAGAGACCCTTACTGATAGGACCGTTTATCCATCAATGCTGCCCAAATACAGCGAGAGGAAGTTGCTGAAGGGCTTTAATTAGCTAAAAACAATAGTGTGACATTTAAAGTAAAGCATAAAGGTCCCCTTCAGACTGATCATTTGAACCTTTTGTTTTTGCTTTCACCTAAGGGAAACATACAGCTCCGTTTACTCCATCTGAGAGGAGCGCTTGCATAACATAAACAACAAAAAATGGGGATTCCCGACTCCTTTGAACACCAATGGTACATAACATGGAAGTATTCATCTGTGTGAGGTTGCGTAAGGAGAAAATAGCTCTGGTATTCATCAGTTGTCTGACTTCTTGGTCTTTCTTCTGTCTCTCTTTATAAACTCCATACAAAGCACATTAGACCCTCCGGCTACAGTATCTTGCAAGCCAGTCTGGTTAAATGCAGCTAAATACATACGAATTTAAGCAATGGAAATTAATGCACAACTTAATTGTTTCTGGCTCCTACGTAGATGCAAGCACACCTATATAACATGAATAAACACCATAATCAAGTGAAAATTGTACATCTGATCCAGAATTTGTTCAGAGTTCAGAGAGCCACTCCTTCTAAATTAAATTCAAGTCTGACGAAAAAGTCTTTAAGCTCCCCTTTCCTGCTAATACGGACCAGGCCTAGCTAAGCCTGTGAAGTTCTGCCGTCTGCCATGGAGGGAATGTAATTAGACAGATGGACGGTGACTGCTCTTTTCAGGTCCACTGTTAATTCAGATGCCTGGCTTCATAATTCAGCCTTATGCGTTGTTCCCTGTACGGTTCTATGCTGCCCCCTGGTGGAAACCCCAACACCTTAGATGCCTGTTTTTAAATAGAGGGCATCAAAAGCATTATTCATATTGTACACTCAAATGAAAAGAGCAAGTCTGGTTGGATTCGTTCCCCCATTTTATTGTAAGGAAATCTGTTTTCTCCATTTATCTAGAAAAAAAAAAAAAGATAGATTCCACTTTGCCATCACTGGAACATCACAAGGCCAAACTCAGCTGTGTGTCAAAAATCAACGGTTGAATTAAAAACTTTGTACAGTATATCGTCCAGTTTTTAAAAATAAAAACTGTTAAGAAAAAACAACAAAGCCACAAAAAACATACAAGTGTGTGTGTGTGTGAGTGTGTTTGTGTGTATGTGTTTGTGTGTGTTTGTTGTACAAGGATCAACAGGAGCAGGATCTGTCAGACGTACGCACAGAAACTTAGAAACATGTACGTTTATCCTATATGATCGCCAGTGAGGGTTACATTCCTGCAGGTTTTAGTGTATGCCGTTTTGTGTTTATCGAATCCTCTTCTGCTGACGTGCGCGGTAGATGTCATGTACAGGTGGGGCTATGGCTCCTTTGTCGTCCTCCTCATCAGAGTCTGCGTTGGGCCTCTTGAGCGATTTGGCAGCAGCGTGATTCTCCATGGATCCGTTGCCCTCTCCGCCCGCATCAGGCAGTCTGCCGGTTATCAGCTCCACCGCCGCGTCCACAGCTACCAAGAGCACAGAGAAGAGTCATCAGCACACGACAAATACAGCAGGAACAGAAAAATCTAAACCAAAGTATGAAAAAACAGAGATGCGTGGGGTGGACTAAAATGTTTAGGAACTTACTCTCAGGAAGTGTGCATCTCCTGAAAGTCTCCATGAGCTCCTCCACTTGGACGAAGGGACCCTGTCGCAAAAGACAACCAGAGACCCGGTCCCGTAAACTTTAGGGAAACAGTTGCTTCCATTTTTCAAATTTAACACCTGTTATGGCAGTTCTGCTGTCACTCACAGTGAAACATGTAGGTGGAGGAAGCAGTTTCATGAGGACAACAGCAGCTGGGGGCACTGGGAATACTCCTCCTGGGACAGGGTGCAGGCCTGGAGCTGCAGGAAGGTGAACGACGAGCAACATTAAATTACAATCACTTTATTTCCAAAGCACAGCGCATAACTGTACAGGAATTTGTTTTGGCGACGTTGGTGCAGAGACATATCGACCCCATCTTTAAAACAAAGGAATAATAAACATTATATGTGAAGGCTCGATGATTCCAGTGATCCTTTTGATATCAAAGACTCTCAGAGTTTTAGATGTTCTAAAGTAATGGGCCCGATGGATTTGTGGGAAGACAGAGGGTCACTACATACGGGCCAAGTGACGTGGCTGGAAAGGGATCATCTGGTTGGTATCAGGTTTGGGGTACTCGGGTTTACGGTCGGCTTCGTCCTTCAGTGTGGGCGTAGACGGGGTCACCACAGTTTCAGGCAGGAGCGCTGCCAGTTTGGCACGGGACACATCCTGCAAACACACACACAGATTGGACACAGGTTAAAAATTAATGCGGCCCTGTGGAAAAGCTGGATGTTTAAACTGCTTCAGCAGGGGGAGGTCTAGTCATGTGATCGATAAATGGTTTTGTACACACCTTGTATCCAAGGGCTTTGAGTTCACTAGTCGAGCAGGGGTACAGGTCCATGAACTTGTACCTGTCTACGAGCAAGGCCGTTTCTTTGCCCTCATACTCATCCTTAAAGGCTGTGAAACGCCTGCGTTCCACTTTCAGAATACTGGCCAGGTCTCCTATGTTACTTTCAAAGGCCAGGAACCGAGCCCAGATCTCTCTGGAGGGGAGAGTCAACAAAAACATTAGGTACACTGATTCACTCACACACACACACACACACACACACACAGAGGAGTTACTTGACATTACCCAGATTTTTCAGGTGACAAGCTTCCTGAGGTGAGGACACGCTCAAACAGAACCCTGGTGTTGTTATCCTCTGGAAGGAGGAAACAGGAGAGGGAGAGAGAAACAGTCACACATCTATCTTCCATTATTTGGAAAAAAGACCTAAAACACTACAGCTACAACATGGTGAACACAGTCAACCAAATAAACACAATATCTAAGAAACTGTGTGTATGTTCAACTCAAGTACTAATACGAACTCTGCTGTGCTATTATACGATGTTATCAAAACTGCCTGTACATGTACTATAATACTATCAAAGCAAGTTCAGTTGAAGGTCTAGATTATTAGCATGGAACAAATATGACAGTATAAGATATTCAACTGCCTGGTTACTGATAAACCATATTCTATGTATCAACTGTGATCAATCAGGCACAACCTACCGTTAAGGTGCGAGAGGTAATCAATGTATGCAAGAATGTACTCTGGAATGTCACCATATTTCTTCAGACCGAGTTCAAATATCTTGAAGGCCACAGATTTATCCTGTGAAGACCGAAAGTGATTTTAAAACAACTTCAAAGACAAAAGTATGCAGTTCCTGTTGAACCGAACACCCTCCTGGAGCCTAAAGAGGGACCGGTGTATGTGTGTTCACCTTGCTGCAGTAGTACTCCATCAGTGCTGCGGTCACATAGACATGGTGACGTGTGCGAAGGTCCTCTCTGGCCTTCTTGAAGATGGTGCGACCTGATTTGATGCCCTCTGCCCTCCTGGCAAACTTCATGTACTGGATGTAGACCAGGGTGGGGTCGATGTCTTCAATGGCCAGCAGTCGATTATAAATACTGTGGACTTTCTCGTGTTTCATGCGACTCTATGAGAGAAAGTTCATAAAGTATAAGTATTCAGTTAAATTGCTGTACCCGCTGCTCTCTCTATTACCAGCTGCTGTTTTGAGATACACTCACCTCTTCATAATCAGCGAAGGAGAAGTATAGCAGCATGTTCTTCTTCAGTAGAGTCCCAATGGCACGTTCGTAGATGTTAGCAGCCTCATCACTGAACAGCTTGGCATTGTTCATGTCCTGAGAGCAAATCACACAGTCAAAACAGCTTAGGACATAAACCAGGAGATTCCACACCATTTACAGCTTTATATTAGGACAATATCTGCTAGTCTCTTACCCCTTTCTCTGCCAGCAGTTTGCTGGACTGTTCCAGGTACTGTGCAGCCTCATACCATATGTCAGGATGGTGGCCCAGGACCAAGAGGCACTGCTCATAGGCAAACATCACTGCAACCCAGGACACAACCAAACAGTCGCTCAGGTGGCAGCACTCATAAAGACCCTATGTCAATACTTAATCAATGTTGGATAAGATCTTAAGGCACAGTCTGTACTGTTGCCATTATATAAATAAATAAAAAATAGTATGAATGTCCCTGTGTGGCCTGCACTGTCTGAACTGTTTCATTATGTAGAAAACTTTTCTGGTCTTTATAAAAACCTAATCGATGGAAAATCAACCATGATCCTATAGTGCCCACAGGTTGTCACCTCTCTTTGTAATGAGTGTCTGGTCTTCTGTACGTAGCGGGTTGCTTTTCTCCCACTGGATGTACTTCTTCCACATTTCCACTTGTTGGGCCTCCTGAGGGGAGTTCTGGGGAGGCACTGAGGGAGCGTTCCTGTCCAACCCCTTCATCACAGTCTCATACTCCTGAATTACATCAAACAGTCTGGATTCATTCACAAATGTCACGGAGACAGATCTCTACAGACCCAAAACAGGTTTATTTATTTATGTTTTTACACTTGATGTTTTGGTACACCTGTTATACCTCACCTTTGCCACCCTCCTGGCATTCATGTAGTCTCTGCTGCGATCCTCAATCATCTTCTTGGCCAAGTGTACGTTGATGCCCTGTTCATGACACACAGAGGTCAGCCTAACAATCCACTGGGCCGACACGCTCACATCTGAAGGCGTAATAGTCAGTCTGGACATACATCAGGGACCTGTGTCTCTCACCTCCTCATATTTGCTGTAATCTCTCCAGAGCTGCTCAATGTTGATCATGGGGTTCACACAGCCCCTCTGGTAAACCCGTCGCACTGCTGTGATTCGCTGGTTCTCTGCATATGAGCCAACCGCCTCACTAATGGACAGACAGAATAAAGGAGCATGACGGATTGGCTCCCTCAGTTCACATTACATGACAACAGTACTGGATGTGATTTTATAAACAGTGTTATAGGATATATACACTTACACTCCTTTTAGGAAATTGATGTAATCCACCCAAATCTAAAGAAGAGAACAGCTGTTAGGTGGCAGCATTGAAGACTATTGCAAAATGTTCTCTTTAAAATATTGTGACAACTAGTGAGATTACCTGGTAAGACATGATTTCCATGCCGATTTTATCCAGGGCAAAGTCATATGCCTGAGCCATCTTCTCTCTGAGGACAAGGAAACACAGGTTTGAAATAATAATAATAATATTATTTCAACACAAAAGGCCTTAGACAAATTTATCTTTCATCCAATATGCAGTGAAGCAAGTTATCTTACTTGTAGCTGGGCAGCTTCCCTTTGGTCTCTCGTACATATGAGAGATAGCATTTCCACAGGTCGATGTGTAGGACTTTCATTAGACATCTCTGGAACAGCTGGAGAGGTGGGAGTGCAGAACAATGAAAGAACTGTATACTAAAAACAAGACTATATGAATGGTGGAAGACACAAGGGTGTGATAAATGACTTAGATGGGCTGAAAGATAGATGGACTGGAACAGAAGGATCCACATCCAGGTCTTCAAATAAGCATCTTTAGGGGACAGACATCACATTCAATATCTGTGGTGATACAAAATGTATCTTTTCCTTCATGATCTTCAAATTAATAAATGAAGCAGAGTTCTTCTACCCAGTTTATTTGTAACATAGTACTAACAATTATCATCCATTATCCAGCATTTTGCCCAACTGGTATTCGGGGGAAGAGTAAAAATGCCATCAGGGCAGGGATATATGTTGTGGGAAGGGTCTAAAGCAGGAACTAATGTCCCTTAAATAATATGTAAATGTCATCTGCAATATCTCACTTAATTTCCACACAGGTTCAGTCGACATTGCTAAGATTCCATTTTGGTTGATAATTCACCATATTTGCATTGAGTTGCAATTCAGAAAACCACAGTATTTCAATATACTGGTTCTCTATATTGCATTTCAATTAAATAAATGAGAAGAAAATAGGCCTGGACAAGATAATAGGCACTAAAAAACACTCTGTAGCTGTACAAATTCAAACTAAACAAACCAAACATCCTCTGTTGTCAACTGCAAGATAATGTGGACTCTCTGAACCTCTCCGTGGAGACTTAATTTCTTCCATACATCACCAATTCCTTCCATTCAAATCATGTTTATCTGATGAACTGAGCGAGTTATTCGCCCTGAGCAAATTCTGAGTAGTGTGGTCAAAGAAGGAGGACATGTTCACAGCTATCATCATACCAACTCAAACTTGTCATGCTCAAGATACTGTTCCTACGATTAGATGTGGCCCACATTTCACAGAGTTGCTGATTGATTTTTATGGTGAAGTAATGTAGAATAAATGCACCATGTTCAACATGTCCTTCGCCAGGCACCAGGATGTGTCCCGTTTGCAGGATGTGTCCTGTGTCAAACTGGCAGCTGCCTGAAACTGTGGTGACCCCGTCTACACCAACACTGGGTTTGTTTAATATCTTAAAATGTTGACATTTAAGCAACACTAGAACCAGCTATCCTTGCCATGTTACAGCACACTGCCACAATCAACTCTAGGAACAGAAATCCACTGAGCTACAGCGGTGGTAGATTTATTAAAAACGAGTTCAGAATTTCTCTAAATGTGTGCAGATTATATTTTTAGTTCACAATGTTACAGATAAATGATCTAGCCATGGCAATTTTACTAATACACTTGCAGATATGCTAAATTTGATGTAAATTATATGATTTACATATATTATGGATTATTGCTACAAATGAAAACCTGAAACTTTAAGCAACAAAATATGTAATTATCAAACTACCATGTGAACAATGTAGACCAGATAATGGACAATGCAAACTAGATGTCAATTAATGGTCAGTACTTTGTATTAAATAAATCTTAATACCCTCCATCCATTTATTAATAACATTAAGGGGTTTCAATGTTTGTGGGAACTAGGACTAGATTATGAGGTGGCTCGCAATTCTAAGTTGACACTTTAATATTAAGAGGCACTAGCTTTAAGTACCCTTATGTTTTTATATAAAAAGAGTTGAGGAATACTAGAATGCCAGAGATCAGAACATTTTCAATAAATGGTTCATTTCTAGAAGAGCTTTCACAAACTTAAATTGAGGCCAAAATATAAATAAATCTATTGTTCCTGAACCATTAGGAAAAATTGGTCATTAAGGGATTCTTCATAGACAGCTATGGTACCAACAGCTGAATGAGTTCTGTAGCAGTTAGCTTGTAATTCATGATTGGGCTATTGTTGTGATAGCCGATATTCAGACGCCACGGACAATTCTGTGTGACAGATGTTGTAACTTCCTAGATGTTTAACAAGTTATTGCTGTTAGTTTTTACGGCCTGTAGAAGACTCGAAGGATAATTGACACTTACCTTTTCTACCTTGTCATAGTTTTTAGCCTTGATCTGTGAATAAGAGTGTAAATGCAATGTTAATTCAACAGTCTTCTCTACCATGGATGGCTTATAACAAACAAACATGCATTCATGCAAATTTTACCACTCACACACACAATCCCTTGAAGATCAACAAAGTGAAGTTCACACAAGAATGACAAGTTGCATTTTTTTATTTATAACTTGAGGGGTTTATTTTTTGCATATTATGGGCCACATAGCCCACAATTAAGACACCTGTAGCTCTGGGTTACAGAAACAATCATGTCAAAAAGTGTGGCTTCAGAATGTAAATATTGAATATTCTGATGTAGAATAATGCAATAACACTGAAAGGCTGAAGATGACAGGTTTATATTCAAACAAATTCTCATTTAATTGATTTAGTGTGTCCCTCTTATACGTAGAACACATTACTGCAGCAAGAAATGTAATATGGCTCATTGCTGATGAGGGAAGGATCACAGAACCCTCCAACGAAGACTGGAAAGATTGTTGTCAACCACAGAGCAAGGAGCAGCACAGAGCCTCTTCTATGACATTACCACCTCAAGACCCTGTATAGATGGACCCTTCACTTCCACTACTACATTATGCTGTGTTCCTACCAGCAGGACAACAAACCAGTTGGTGTCATATGAGATACAATTAAGCCTGGCTGGGACCAAAGGGTTGTTCTGTTCCCATTACAGGGAAAGCCCCCACCTTGCTAAAACAGCAGGGTGTGCTCTGCTGTACTATGGCTATTTCTTGCGGTCGGGCTTGAAATTGAATGAAATTGTTGTGACAGATTACAGTGAACCCGTAAAATCATTAACATTGCAATAACATGACAGCTAATACGTTGGAATGGTGCCAACATAACATAAACCATGTTCAAAACATTCAGTCAGCAATTAAAGAGGAATGGTGGGACATAAACTACAGCATAACTTGTTAGCTTGCCTGAGAGTGACACCAGACAGCTGGTGTGCATGCTTGTGAGTTTATTAACACGACACACAGGCGGTTTTGAGTTCATGTAGCTAGCATACATAAGCTCTCAGTTTCTCACAGCCCACATTATCCACGTTTTGACCATGCCCACGTCTTACTGAACACAGACCCATCTACATAGATATATAGCATTGCCCATGTAAACATGGCCTCATAAGATTTTTATTTTTTTTAACCCAGCAATTATTACTGTCTGTCTCAATATGAAATAAGAGGCATGATCCTTTATTGAAATGAATCAACAAAGGACTGACACCTGAAGTCCTGCTGCAGGTGTTTCCTAGATGGGTTTAGTTGTTTTGAACCAACTGTCCCTGTTTATCACCAGTGTAGGCCTAGCAATACACTAAACTCTTTCAAAACTCTTTTGCTTGGGGACAATTTCCCCAAGATCTTGAAACAATTATTAAATCCTAATAAACAACATCTACTTTTGTTTGAAGTGTGTTGGGAGAAATGATAATTTCCTTGAAAGTTACTGACTCACATGGCATGCACATTTCAGACACATTAAGCTCACACTAGCACATTCATTCAAAATACCACAGCCCAGCAACAGTGACCCTACGGAGCAGCAACAGGGACCAGATACGTGGGACAATACTAGTACAACCACGCATACTGCAATTTGCTGCTGCCATAATCACAATGTAGTGAGGCAAAGATGCAATAATTCACAATGAACAATTTCTATGATTACTTATTTTATTGCATAGAATGTTATTAAATCAAACTTCAAAAATGAACGAACACTCAAATTTGAGAAAGACTCAATGCAAGCATTTCTAAGCGCTCTTGCATGCAGAAACAACAGTTACTCAGTCACAAAAATGAGTGGAACTGTATAAAAGAGAGCAAGAATGAACTAGAAAGTACATTTCCTGAAGAAAATGTGAAGTGGGCTAGCTGCCGTAACCCAAAGCAATACAGCTCTGTAGCTGCCATGTTATTAGGTGGTTACTAGGCTTCAACAGGTGGTTGCTAGGGCATTACTCGGTTGTCACCAGGTGGTTGCTAGGGCGTTACAAGATGGTTGCTAGGACGTTACTAGGTGGTTGGTAGGCATCACTAGGCGGTTGCTAGGGTATTACCAAGTGCTTGCTAGGCATCACTGTATAGTTAGTCTATGAAGTGCATTAATCGGCACAAAGAGTATGAAATGTGAAAGACAGTATGAAAGAAATATAGTTAAAGTTGAGGAAGTGTATTAATCACCATAAAGACTATGAAACTATTAAGGAGAGCATGAAAGAATGAAATAGTTAGTCTATGAAGTGTAATAATCAGCATAGTGTGAAATTATGAAAGCCAGTATGAAAGAAATATAGTTAAAGTCTACAAAGTCCATTAATCACCATAAAGAGTATGAAACTATGAAAGACAGTATGAAAGAAAAATTATAAAGTCTATAAAGTGCATTAATCACCATAAAGATAGTATGAACCTATTAAAGACAGTACAAATGAAAGAAATATAGTTAAAGTCTATGAAGTGCATCAATCACCACAAAAGAGCATGAATGAATGTCTATGTAGCCTTTAAACTGTAGCAGTGACAAGTTAAAGAAATGTGTCTGCATCTTTAAGAGTCTGCTTCTCTCCTAAGTGGCCGCCTGCTCCCTGGTGGATCCACCTGCCACCTGTTGTTTCCCAAGCTCTGCTTCTCTCCTATCTGCCACCATTATGTGAAAACATGGACGCATTCAAACGGACATCGTTCAAAAACTATCAAGTCACACGGCTTAGATATTGACATCATAGGAATTAGCGGGAATAGCTGAACATTTTGAATTATAATATGTAAAAAAGTTAAAACTGTAGGAAAACTGGCAGTTTAAAAAACGGGTACAAAATGTGAAATTACCAACTGCCTCTACAGTGGCATTCCGAACACTTCGCAATTTACTTAAATGGAGAGCACTAATTTCAAACAAACATCTGTATCAAAAAACCTATAAATAACATTGCTTAGATATTTAAATGTGAGTGACAGCAGAAAATGCTTAACATTTTGATGTAAAATATGTCTAATGGTAGGAGCAGTGGCAGTTTACAAATTGTGTATAGATTTTAAAAATAAGAACTGCCACCACTCTAACTGAACAATGCATTTCAATGAGAAAAAATGATCAATAAAACTTGATTATAAAAACTATAAGTTATAAAAAAAAATTGCCCATCATCTACAGAAGAACCTGAATGTATTAAAGTTGGAATGAAGGAATGAAGTCTCTATGACAAAGTATGAATGAGTACATAGGTTACAAAAATCAGAATAATAATAAAGAACTAGTGGGAATAATAGCAGTATGCTAGCTGCGCAGCTAACCCACTAATAAATTCTGCAAATTACAACCTGAGCTTTTACAGCATTTGATGGACATTTTGAACTACTGATACAAAACAACAGACGCCACACTAAAATGTGAACACTACATAGCACTGCTTAGGCCTGTTCATACATTAAGCTAAAGACTAAAAAAGAAATGTCTTCAATTTAATACCATCTAAAACAAAACAAAAAATCCTACTTTTTGGACTATTGTGTCCAGCGATGATCTAAAACTAACTGCATTAATGGTCAGCTGTTAGTTAAAAAAATAAAATCACAATTAGAGCTTATTCTAACTAAACAAATAACTGCCAAGACATTTTTGTGATGGTCATTAAGTCCAACAATACCCTTTCAGCTTGATCCAATCAAATGCCCATCAATCCACCCCTAGCAATTGCTTCAATTTACTAGACCAGATATAAAATATGGAAACTAATTAGACTATCAATTGTGGGCACATCCATTAGACTATGATGCAGAGGGAGGGTAACCAGGAGTACAGAGACAAGCTGCAATCTGAGGAGGGATGGTATACCTCCTGTTTTGTGTCATGCTAATTTCAGGAGGAAAATGTCTTAATTGGTTACCATTCTTACTAAATCCTATAGGCATAGGCCTTTATGTTCAATGAAAAATGTGTTGGGTCTAAAACATCGGAAAAAAAGAAAGGAGTATCCAAAATCTGGAAAGTGTTAATTCTTTGACTAAACTAAATCTACTTCTAGAACATTAAAGTCTAAAGGACGCCATTTTAAATAAAGAGAAAATATGAGGGCATGTGCTAAGCTTGGCAACACATACTTACCAAAAGTTAAAGGTCAGTTCACATAATGCATTTTAACAAAGCAGCCCCCTGTATTTGTCATTTGCTTGTTTCCTAACAAATCTCAACCATGGCCATAGAATAACTAACATCACTGAAATGTAACTTCCTAAGATGTAATGCCTAGCTAACAGTTTGGTGCAAAGGGTGGGGTGTTTAGATTTCCTATAACCTGAGATAGCGAAGTGATTATTGACTGGATATTAAAATATTGCACCAACACATGCTGGGGCTTCTGTACATTAGTTACCAATCTTACTTATCTTCTTGTTGGACTACATATCCAGTATGAATGGCACCCTATGCCAATTCTATATATAAAAATAAATCATGGCTCCTATTCTTACAGCCAAACCTAACCTTACACTAATTCTAGGGAACAATGGATGTGCTTTTGCACAAAAAAAGGACAAAAAAACCCCAACCCCAAACAAAGTCTCATTCATCAATATTTGACTGCATTTCGGTACAAGCTGGGATGGCATTCGGGCAAAAGGGGTCATTGGTCATACAAAGTGTTTGAGGGGTGGGAAGAAATTGGCTTAAGAAAGGTGAGTGGGCAACACAATTACAGCTGTCTTTTATAGTGTATTTGTTTAAAACAAAATTACCCCAAAGAAATGACACAGGAGGCAATAAATTGACACGACAAGTGAATAAAAGGCTAATGCACTCCAATACCATTAAAATAATTTTAATACTGTTGCAGATCAAACATGCAACAAATGCACTTTACCCCATTTAAAAACGGCGCATAATATATATATTTTTTAAAATCCCGGCAACATAGGCAGACTGGTTTCTGAAAAAGAAGTAGTTAGAGCTAATTTCCCTTTTCCTGGTGTTAAAAGGCACAATCCTTAAAGAGGCCAACACAAGCCCGCCAGGTTAAGCTCTGCATCATCAACACATTGCATTTTCCAGGTTGTTCCAGGTCTACCATTGTTATTTTTTATGATTGTCATTTTTAAAAACGGCTTTCCACCGGAGTATCACTTTTTAGTTAAAATAATCTAATAATCTGTAATCAAACAGTGTCCAGGCCCAAGGACTCAAATTAAGGATTGTGTCTTTAAATTTTTATAAAGTTAGAAACATTTTGTTTGTGTGAAAGTCACATTGTTGATCGTGTTAGAAGATACCCAGCCATGCACACAAAAAGGTAAGAAAGAGTATTAACCTCAGCTTCAATGAATAGTTTCCAGAATCTGCCAGAACTTGGGAACTGGGTGACAAGTCGCTCATATGTCTTCCTTGCTTTATCTATTGGTTGGTTCTACAGAAGGAGAATGCATTTACTTTTACACTAGTCAACAAAAAGTCTTATGTGGAAAAATAAATCATGCTAAATCAATTTGAACCTTAACCAACCTCTTTCCCACGCCTTCCCCCCACCCTTATCCCAAATTCATTAACCCGAGGAATGCAACCCTGTGTCACTAAACCTGTGCTTCACGAATCAGAATGCTCCATGCGTCAAGGTCATATGGGTTTTCTTCCAACTTCTTTTCTGCCTTCTTCACCTTCTCTGGAATATACTCTGCCGCTGCCTGCAAGATGAAAAAAAACAAAAAAAAACAATGCATAAAGGACATAATGCTGTTTGGCACAATAACGAATAAAAGAAAACCCATTTTGTTATAATTGCATAGCCAATATCACACGGAGAGATCATTAAATTTATTTTCTATCAAACATACACATTTCTGTCTGAGAGCTCAACCATCACCATGAGGCAGCATCCTGACCTATGTTCAAGTTAAAGTGATGAACCAGTGAGGCAAGAAACATCAACACGGAAGTGAACGTTGGCCTCCATAACAAAAGCAGCACAATGACCTCAGGCCGTTCTAAGACACTTCCCGGGAAACTTTCATTTAAACAACAATTAAGGCCAACACGTTTTAAATTAGCAAAAGACAGCGACTGTTAGTCATCTCATCAAATTGGCTATATCGTTCAAAATTTTACAAATTAACCAGCGTCCGTAACAACATCATTGGGACGTTAGTCTGTGTAGATAGTAGGGTAGTACACGTTTAAACCAGTTAGTTACTGTTAAACACAATTAGCTGCTTCATATTTGCAGTTGGAGATGAAAGGGCTCGTCTGACCAACATGTTAATATGGCGTTAGGTGTATATCTAAACTACGAACAATAACATATTAAAAAAAATCTTCAGCTTTTGGAGAACGTAGTTAACTACTATTTGTATTGTTGATTACTGACTTTTTAATCGAACAACTTGCATCGACTGCAGCGATGCTCGCTAGCTAGCAGAGGCCTCGCCGAGTCAAACTACAGCTACATGCTAGCTCTTCAGTTAGCACGCAGGCTAGGCGTTAGCATTATCTACCTGGTCAGTTGTTCCTTCGGTGGACATGACTGGATTATAATCTAAACACAATTTAACAGCAACGGGATTCAAGCACAGAATATAACGTTATAACAATTTCTAAAAACAGCTAAGTAATCAGCATCGCTTCACGACGGGCACTATCTCACTGCCCGCTAGCAGCGCCTCGGTCGTTCGTTCTCTCAAAATGGCGACGTGATTGGGTTTTTACTTCTTCGCTGCACGGAAACGCCAAAGGAACTTCTTCTTCTTTCTTCTTTTTTCCGTCTTACGGTGGGTGGCAACCAGCGTTAAGGAACACTACCGCCACCTAGTATGTTGTGAGTGTGAACCAGAGTTATCTATCCCCTCAAAACAAAGAAAAAAAACGACATTTCACTGAACACTAAATTCTTTTGATCAGCCCAGTTTCTTCCAAATAATGGAATAGACTCACAATGTCAAATACATTTTTTAGACTCGGTTCTTCCACTCCAAGCTTCCTGATTTCCCTCTTTAATGTCTCTCATTCCCAAGAGTATTTTTGGCAGTGAAAAATACATGCTCCACTGATTCCTCTAATTGACAGTGCTCACATAATCCTGACGGATGTTTGCCTATTAAGTGCAGTGTTTTATTTAGTTTGGTGTGTCCTACTCTCAGCCTTATTAAGATGTTCTCCTCTTTGGTGCTCCTTTTAGCTGACCTCTCTGTGCTCACTTCTCGCTGTACTGCATAAAGGTGTCATCCTGTGTTTGCTGTATCCCAACTGTGCTGCCACTCTTTAATGATGTTTCTTTTGATTATTCTTTTGCTTCAGATTTACTGAGTGAAATGTCCATGATCTCATGTTTCAGTGCCTGTTTTGCTAATGCATCCACAATTACATTGCCCTTTGTCCCTCTGTGAGCGAGCTGGTATCCACATAAATGTTATCAAAATATTCATATTTTAAATCTGTACAGAGTTTCATATATCTCATTAACTATATCCAGCCTACTGTGAGATGTAAATGACTGCAATGACATTAATGCAGCAGAACATCTGTACAAAGAATAACCTTTTTAATTTGTAACTCTTCTATCCACTGTAATGCTGTTGCAATTGCCATCATCTCGACTGTATAAGCAGACAAATTATCTGATCTTCTTTTAACAGAAACCTGTAAGGCTGGTATACTAAAAGCAAAACCTGTGCTCCCTGTCTAGAGATCCTTGGATCCATCTGTAGCCTACTGGGACAAATGTTTGGTATAGTCTAATGTTTGTAACCTATCTTCCACCAAAACTGCAATATTTCCAAAACCTTTAAGTGCCTGCATTTTTTCAGAATATAGAAATCAATTGACACTGAGAGGAACAGCCAGGTTGGTGTTACTGGTGATGGTACTGTAGGGATATATCTATCTGACTTAATGTCATGTCTCTAGCTACTTTCTCAATGCTCCATGCAAAACACTTGTCCCTTTCACCAAAGTGACAATGAAAAGGAATGGAGATATCCCCGGCCTGACTTCCGGTTTAAGTAATATATTTGTGTAGACTGTTTTGGTTAAAAGTCGATTTGGCTGTCAAAACTCGGGCCCAATCATTTTTTATGTAATAGATTAATAAATTACTATAAAATACTGACAGTGTACCACGAATTAGACCTGTTGTTGATGCTCTAGCTGATGTTCCTATTGTGTTACTGTTGCATGCATAGAGTTTGACACTGCTTAGTAGTTAACTAGCGAAAATGAATAGAGGTCGGTGAGTAGTTATATATTCCATTTGAACTGTTCTAGGAAATAAATTAATAGAAAAAACAACCAAACGCTGTCATCCCATGTACATCTGCGCATGTCTGAGGTTTTCCGTATTAACAGACGTATTCTTCACACCTCAGAGATACATATATTATGTTATCTTTGTAAAGACTGTTGTCAAACATTCACTAGCGCCCCACCTATTATCCCTATTTTCAAGAAATATATGTCATAATATTATACTCATTCTCAGGGTAAAAATACAAAATATCGACTAGTCCCAACCAGTCGATACAAATATAGAACTCATTCATGTTTTATAGATATGGTTTTATTCTCTGTTTCTTTGAACGTGCTGTATGGCACAATTTTGTATAAAATATCTAGTCTTTTCTCTCCGAGTTCTGAATGCAATCAGTAAGATTGGATGGTTAGGCATGTTAATGGGGTGCACATTATTTGTTCTTGCATCTTAACTTTTGTTATCCATGACTCAAAAATAACCTTCAAATTTCGTTTTAGTTTCGTTCAATTAATTTTATAAGATCGCCAATAAGCTAACTTTATGAAGGGCAATTATTCTGTAAATAAATTCTAGTTCAAAACGTTTTATTGTCTACTTTTAGGATAAAAGTAGAACATTTTCTTTGGCTTCGCAACACAAAACAGAAAACATAAATAATTTGTATATTATTTAGTATTGCTACATTATATAACATTTGTATAATTTAATAGACCAGTATGATCTAATAATAATATAATGTAATATAATAATAATAATAATAATAATAATAATAATAATAATAATAATAACAATAATAATAATAATAATAATAATAATAATAATAATAATAATTTAATTAATTAAT
>OMKK01091470.1:0-16543 GCA_900302305.1 Polymixia japonica
ATATAATATTATTTAAATAAATAACTTTTTATTTACTTATTTCATTGTGAAATCTGCAAGCTTTTCATTGTGAAATCTTCATCTAAAATCTGTCTTTGCAGTTAATTTGAGCACAATTCCTTCATGATAAGTCAAGGAAACATGTTCAAAATGTACCATGTGGTTCAAGCATTAAAAAGTGATCACCGTTTAAATCCAGTAGCATTTGTGGTTTTAGTAGGGTACAAGTTGGTAAGTGGTACATTTGAGTAAAGGTATACTGTGATGGAAATCTGAAAATGAAAAGTTCTCAACCGAGTTTGTCTTTGTTTTATTGAAAGCCTTTGCATTTTTTTTTTTTATGTCTTTGTAGCTCGACAAGACTGACCCAGAGTACTATATGTTCAACATACTTATAGGGTACAGTAAACAACAAGGTGTTAAAAGGTCATACAAATGGTTCCGCAATCTGAAACATATTTTCAGACAGTTCCCTGTCTTGAAAGAAATGAAACTACACAGTGCATCATAAGGTCATAGGTATAAAAGTTCATAAATGTATAAAGTCACAAGTTCAAGATGATACTGTATTATGAAAGCAGAACTAGTAAAAGGGCAATTAGTAGAATTTCCATTACAATACTCTAGAAGTATACTATCGACTTTCACCCAAGCCAAGATCCCCTTGGGATAAAATACTTCCACATCCAGACATCTTGCTTAGTTCAAATACCACAGCTCTATGCTTCCGTTCGACGAGTATTTTTTTTATAAAAGACCAGAGTAGGACTTTAACTTCTCTCTCTCAGAATTTACATTTATATTCAAGTGTACTTTTATTTTTACCACAACAGGCTTGTCTTTTTGTCTTAACTTGTCACCTCCCCTGACACCCAATCAAGATGACGGACCATATTTTCAGTGTGTTGCTGCCAAGAGCAGGACCTAATTCAATCTATTTTTTTTCTGATGCAATCTCAGCACTCTTTTAGGAGTTATCTGGTAATCTGGTATGAAATATTAGCTTGTCTCTTTCTCTCTTCCGTTGGAATACATTAGATGTGAATGTATCATTATCAGATTTAATGTAAATTAATTCCTTGCTTTCATTTTGAAAGATGTTATTATTAAATAACACAGGCATAATTAAACGCTGTTCCCCGCAACATTCTCTCTCTCTCGCGCGTGCGCGCAGGTACACACTCGCACGCACGCGCGCACACCGCAACACACAACAATCCATAATTACATTCTCGTACAACGCTTGTGTGGCAGTCTTTGTGAACTGAAGTGACCCCCATGCATTTGTTCCACCTTTCTCGCTCTAGGCACCGGCTCCTTCCTGTGTCTCGTCTGGCGGGCTGCGCAAGGATATGGGCTACAGGTGATTGATTGAATAATCCGCAGCAGTCAGCTCAGTCTCCTTCCTCACTCTGCCCATTCTCCGAAGCAATCTCCATATCTTCTCATACTAAAAGATGGGCGTCGAGAGGAAACGGTGCTTCCCAATTTATTTCCGAACCTATCTCTCTCTCTCTCTCTCTCTCTCTCTCTCTCTCTTTCCGTGTCTTGTCATGTTCTTCATTTGATGCTTTTCTCGCAGATGCTTCAACAAAGTCACGTGGCCCCAGTCCTTGCTGAGAGCGCGCATACATTCATTAATTAATAACAAGCCAGTATTGTCAAATGGTTTCTAATTAACATCAGAGTATCTTCTGCGGAATGCCAAGTTACCTACTTAACATGCCGATTACATGGTCACTTAAATTTCACAAAACCTCCAAGCGGGCTTCCCCCGTGATAAAATCTGTGTTATGATATAGGATTCTGCTTTTTTTTTTTATCAGCTGCTCTTTCTCTTGTGTTCAGGCCTGTGTTTTTTTTTTCTTCCATTCTCATTACAGACATTAAAGACAGACAGTACAGATCGATGCTTGACTCCTCACTTTAACCTTGGGATGTCATTAGTGTCTACACATTAAAGCAAAGCCTGACTGATCTAATTTAGCTAAATGAGAATATCTCCCGGCCAAGATGAAAATAGGAAAAGGGAAGCTTGGCAGAACCGGCATCTTTTTTTTCATACTGGAATGACTGTGATTCCTGTTCGGGGACCGACTCTAGTTTGTAAAACAGTAGTTTGAAGGGTAGACCTGGCATTAAAATGCCTTGTAATATTCTTTAAACAAAGCTGTGCCTGTCCAAAGAAATCAATGAAATTAGTTTTTTTTTTTTTAAACGAGTGAAATAGTGCGTTTAGACGGAGGCCGGCCTTTCTAAACGAGACGGGGCAGACATGACGGGCAGCGGCACATCACAGCTATAGTCCGTTAGCATTTTTTTCATTTGTTATTTTTAACAAATGTTGGGACAAATGTTCAGGCTCTGACACACGTCTTCCCACGCCTTCACAGACTGTGCCTATGCTAATACCACTGTACACAAATAACCTTTTTTTGCTCAATGTGAATTACTAAATATGATCGCTACACTTGATGCAAGATACATTTCCAATATATAGCATATAAATTATAAACCACTAGGAATGACCACCAGGATATGACAATAGATTAGGTGACTAGAACATAAGCCTTTATGCTACATATATACAGTATATCATCTATACTACACACACACACACACACACACATATACTGTACGTATATACAGTATATCTGCTTCATGCTCACTCACGCCCATCTTATACCATCTAGTCTGATGCCTTACTTCATTTATATATTTTGTATGTTTATTCATACAATTTTCCTGTCACTCATATCTGTCATCTGTCAGTTGATACGTGCGTCTGACTAATCTTCTCTTCTCTCTGTGTCTGTGCGCAGATATTTTTACTGCCATCACCAGATCTGTCCATCACACGAGGGTATTCTCCTCCTGCCTTCTGCTTGACAGGCGCTCATTACCACCAGACTAAGTCTTGATTAGAATAATGGGAAATTAAATATTTTAAGAGGAAGGATACCCAGTCTAGAGTCTTAATCAATTTTATAGATATTGTCAGGGAATGAAATGAGAGGGATAAAATTAGAATTTTCTTTCTCTCCTTACCTTTCCTACTCCTGTCTTTCCCACTGCAGCGTTCAGAAGTATCAGAAGTAATACAGTCAGTTTAGAAGCAATATAATATTTTTCATATAAATGCCTTCAATAAAATCTATATATTTTGTTCTAAAGCAATTACATGACTATCTAGTTACACCTTTGCTACATGTTAGTTCCCTGTAAGACAATTAATTGTGTTTAATAGGGGGGCAGCATGGGAAATATGCCCTCAGTTTCTAGATGTTTGTATGGCCAATACGTACTTACATAAGCCGCTTTCACATATAAACTCCGGACAATGTCAGGACCTGATTCACCGGACATCATAATGTTGTTGTGCTTTCATACATGTATCATGCAACAGAGATTGTCTGTGTCAGACGGCGTTCTCACCTCCTAGAAATACTGTGTTTGGTTCAGGCGAGGGGTGGCGCCTGGGTAGAGCGCGCAGGAGGAAGGACACGAAGCGAACAGCACTCTGCGGAAATCACAGTAACAACCGAACGATAACAACCGCAAACAACCGAGTCTCTTGCCGTTCCTTGAATGAGTCTGACGATTTCGGCGTCGGCCCTTACCGACAGAAGTTCCCCAATCTCGTCGTCTCTCCAGTTAGACAGTTTTCGTTGGCGTCTTCGTGTAAATGACCCTTCTTATTCACCCTCGGATGTTTGTATTCTCCCGGTTTCGCGCCGGTCCCATGATACATCATCAACACACCCACTCGCTTGCTGTGAATTCTCCGGACAATGACCTGCTCTATTCACACATGGGCTCAATCGGACATTACACAGACTTTGTACTACGGAGCCGGCAGGGTAAAGTCCGTTTAATGTCCGGTCCGAATGAATCGGACATTTGCGTTCTCACATACAGGCTCCTCCTGGTAATGTCTAGATAAGTTCAGGGTTGCGGTGCCTGTGTGAGAGGGGCTACAGATTGGGCAGGCCCCTGCGTACCATCAATACATATTTGGGCAATTTAGACCCAACATCATCTTGATAGAACACAATTTTCTCAGTTCTGTGCAACTTACCTGCCCCATAGTCATGAGAGTGCTCATCGCTGGGCATGTTGCAAACTTTGGTTTTGTCCCAGTCTGCGTCTGGGTGCAATGGCCCCTCAAAGGAAGAATTTCATGGCAAAGAGCTTGTTTCAGCAATACTATTCATGTGTCCATGTCCCCATACACTTCCGTTGAGCTGAATGAACTGACTAGCACTGGACGGGAGGTTAATAAACCCTGTTCTCGTAAAGAAATGAAGTAACTGAAGTGAGGGTTGGGCCCTCCAACTCTGAGAGCTAGGAGAAATGCAGGGTTGAACTTAACTTTATAAGTGTTTGTTTGTGACATAGATATGGTAGGGCCATGGTATATGTACCCTTATGGACATAAGTACTTATTGGTCCTACATGCATGATTGTAAAGACGTACAGGTCATATATGTAACTTGTGTGCTTAACCAAGCAACTAAATAAAGATAAGACATCCACAGAGATCATTTAAATATGTTGATTAAAAGTATTGCTTCTCCCGAAAAAAAAAAAAAAAAAATGGAATCAAAACAAGAATGGACTGCCCAGCACAGCCTGTTGTGTTTTTGTCTGACTGACAACACGACACAACGCTATCTCACTTTCCCGAAGTCATCTGTCAGTTTGGCTGTTGCCAGTTCAGTCAGTGTGGATTCAGTGAATGGAAATGGCTGAGCTTGTCAATGTCGAGTTCATTCAATGAAACCCTGCTAGTAGTTAGAAAACTGGCAACCACTGAACTGGACGTGAGCTTGAGTTTAAGCCGGCATGTTCAATGTTTTCAGTTAAACAAGTGAACACAAGCACCCTAGTGGGTAGAAAATATTACATTTTTCACCTTTAAGTACAGTCTTGGAGTGATTGTAAAAGGAAATCCATAGTTTGCTTCTCACTATGTTGTATTATGGTATGTATTAAGCATCAGCAACAGTGCAAGGAAATCAATTGCATTGCAATCTGGACCTATATCAGTCTATCCATCTCCATTTATTCCTATATGGGAATTGAAATAAGGTGGAGTTGAATTTAGTACCAGGTTCTGAGCCACTGCGTCCATGCATCTGTATAACAACATCAGTGGCCTGGCGTCCTGGCCAATAAATGCTTTCATCTCATTGCATATCTCTTCCCATAGTTCAAGGTCAATAAAACAATTCTGTCACGCTATAACAGCCTCTTTGAGTCTGAGCCAAACACTTGTTTGTTTTATTGTTGAATTCCTAAAGGTCTTGCTGTCTTGCTAGCAGTGACATTAGCTAAGGTTACTCAACACACCATTCTGTAACAATTTGAGCAGAACGAGGATCTGGTCACTCCTCTTCCACTTCTGTTAAAGCTGGTTGAGGGCTGTATTTGTCTGATCTTGCTGTGAAGCTCTCTGCCATGTTGGACAGATAGGTGTTTGTTTACTTGTGGGTGGGACGTCCCAACCACGCCCGCACAATCCTGAGCTCTTTTCAATACAGAGTTTATGTCTGACTTGTGGTGTGTGTTATTATAGCTATTGACGTTACTTTAAATAGATATTTGGTAGATGTGTAGTGGATACATCCCTCTGTAACAATTTATGGTTATATGAGGAGATTGATATCGTTTTCATCTCTGTGCATCCAGTACAAAGATCATTCCATGCTAAGCTAGGTTAGCATGTACCCAGAACTATCTTTATACTGGATGCACAGAGATGAAAATGATATCAATCTCCTCATCTGACTCTGAAGGTAAGACAGCAAATAAATGTATTTCCCAAAAATGTTGGCGTGTTCCTTTAAGGGGCTGAAGCGGTGAGTCATACATCTATTGTAGTACAGGTTTGTTTTAAAGTCTGAAAACACGGGCCACCCATAGATTGAATCTCCGTGGGGCCACCCTTCAGAAAACATCGCACAATACTGAATGAACAAAAATAAATCAGTGCATAATCATTCAAAAGCGGATCAAATGAAGGATCATAGAAATTGTGATTGTGAGTAATACATACTATTAAAACAAATGAGGGGTTGTGTGCACAAGTGTTTGTGTACAATATACCATTAGCGTTAAGGCTGTATGTATGTGTATGTATGTGTGGTGTGTGTGTGTGTGTGTGTGTATTTGGGAGGGGTATCAAGATAAAATTGATATGCTTACTCATTCCCCTTTCTTTTGGTGCATGACGGAGGGGAGGTGATGAAAAGGCCTTGGTAAAGAAACTGATAAATAATAGCCAGGGTTTCTCAGCTCATTACCTTTGATTGACTCAACCTCACACTTAAAAGGAAATGAAGCTGAGCAGGAGTGACATGCCTATTCAGTATAATGCATTGTGGTCTCTGAGCAAAAGCAAGCCTCCTAAGACTTCAGATTTGTGCTTGCTGTCTGGAAAAGCCACAGTACTCTGCCATACGAGTGGTTAATGATGTGTGTTCCCGCGCCTTGGTTGGCAGTTTGACGAAACCACACAGTGGGGCATTCCCAGTTCCCTTCCTTTAAAAAAAAAAAAAAAAAAAGGACAGAGGAGTGAGATTGTTGTGAATCGGCTGATTTTTCTTCCTGTCAGGGACAGACGTTTGGAGGCAGCCAGCCTTTACCTTGCAGCTGTTATAAAGTTTTAATTGTAGCTGCCTTCTGTTGTTTGAATGGGAGTACACTCTGATATACTGAAATACTACTTTCATCTTTGAGGCAAATCATGCTATTTCAATTTCATGACCGTTGGTAGTTGAGTTGTTCCCTAAATCGGCTTTTAAGACAAGCTGGGGACGAATTTGGCGTTTAAACACGGTAACGCGCTTTATTCCAGCCATCTCTTCAGATAGACCTATTCGTTTTCACGATGTGGCCTAAACTATTTCTCACAGATTGCCCTTTGGAGTGTCCTCTCTCTGGAGGTGTACTCACTGTAAATATTTACAGCAGTGCCATTGTCCTACTTACCCTATCATTAGTTAGTGTTTTACTGGGGCCATCTCAAAAAAAGAAAATTGTTAAGTCTTTCTGCTAATGCATTGGGTTATTGAGGCGTGTAAAAGTAATTTCCGCATTAATCCTAAAGAGAAAAGAATTGCGGCCGATAAGAACTAGCCGTAACATTAAATCCTGTTGGCCCACGGGTGACAAAGTCTGTTTGCATTATTGCTAGACAGCACAGCAGCCGCTAGGCGGTCTGCAGCTGACCTTGTGTTAACTAAACAGCATCAGACCATAAGATCTTGGCAGAGATTAATATGAGGCAGATGAGAAAGACACATTTGATTGAAGGCTTCCTTAACTATAGGAATTGGGAGGAAATAGTTACTGTTTATAAGCCTTCGGACTTTATCCGTAACTGGAGACCAGTTAGGAGTCCCAGTCGGGAGACCCCCTGCACAAGCATGCAAACGGAGGTATTGTTTTCACCTTGTTCTGTGTGTCTGTCTGTCCGTCCGTAACCACAATAGCTCACCCATTCCGTGCTGTCATCAATATACTGTACCTGCTGTGTATAACTTCACGGTCAGCTAAACTCCTTCCATTTATCAAGACTCTGAGGACAGTAAATCCCTTTTTCCACAGATTTATTGACTAAGAAAGGGTGAAACTGAGAAAAAGACGAAACAACATAATGAGGTGTACAGTGTGCTGATGTAAATATGTAATTTGACTGATACAATATGAATTTATTATACAGTGTGAAAAAGCATAAGATGTGGGGAGATGATGGTAAACAACAAGTAAACTACACACATTCAAAAGAGTAACTCTCCATGAAAGATGCACTTAACTTCCTGACTCGCGGTGGGCAAAAATGAACAAACAAATATTTTTGAAATAATACTTTTTCAAGTTCAGTACATACCGATTCACAAATGGTATGTACCGAACCGTCTGATATTAGTACGTCCTCCGTCGAGCCGAGCAGCGCACATTTCCTGGTTACGTCAGCAAGAGTCTTGCATAAATCCACTCTGTATAATTATATTATTAATTATATTCATTATATACGATTATAAGTATAATCATACCTACACTCGATCAGTGTTTTCATTTTACGCTACATTTTGTGGAATTTGATCAACAGCCTGTATTTCAAGTTCACGACCACAGTCTTAGGAAGTAGTAGCGGTGAGCCTAATATGTACATTTGAGTGGAGTTAGTACCGACAGTACATGTAGTGCTGAACACGGTGATACTATAAAGTACAAAAAGCTTGAAAGCTCAAAAACCTTGAAAGTTCATTGGAAGGAATGATTTGGTTATCTAGTCTCTGGTTCATCTGAACGCGGCGCACCTCGAGCGATCTCCTTCGCAGGCGTGTTTCTCACCGCTGTAGAACGATGTGGAACCTGGATGTCATTATATTTCTCCTTCACGTGGAAGGCGTTAAGGCGAGCAGGGCACACTAACCCTCTCTGGCATTAATGTACTGTAGAGAGTGTTCACCGTGAGCGGTTTGTGCAATGCTTCCCGGACATACATCGCCTAGTAATGGCCCATCCTAGGTCAAGCTTCTGAACATAACATGAGCTGTTGACTTGCTTGCAGACCTTGTGAACTCTGATAATGTCCTGTCCAGGAAGAAGCATGATGGGAGCCTCTGGGTCAAGCTCTGAAATGAGGTGAGCCGCTGACTACAATGAGTGTGATGAAGAGCTGCAGTGGGAGTTGGAATATCAGACTTGGTGAATTTCATTACACAATAATTAAATATTGGTCTCTTTTCAGTATCATTAAGTACAAGTACTGATCTGCTACTTTTATACTTTAGGAGAATACTACAAGCTGAACTACTAGTGTGACCTAACAGCTTGCTAGCAATACTAGCATTACCAGCCTTGTTGTGGTTGTGGATTTCTACAATGCCTCACAGTCCCAGCGTCTTGAATCCATCAAAATCCACAACGGACTCATAATGCCAAAATTGTCAGAAATATCTACAAGAAATTGCTATGCTCTGGGCGAAGGACTGCATGGGCCACTCCCCATAACAACCCATGGTAAGACAGCTGACTATGTTGCTACCACTTATCAAAGCAGTGCTAACCAGGATGCTACCGCTAATATGCTAAACCTAGATGGTACAGTCGGCCTTTCTCAATCTGCATTCTTGTCTGTACTTGTGTTCTTGTGTCCTTGTGAAACGTCATCTATTGCGGCCCAAGTAGGCCTACTATCCCGATACACAAGTTTACATTCTGCCAAGAATGGTAAAAATTCCTGGAAGTGTTCTTGACGCGTCCATTTTACAGAGGATGCATCGGTTGGTAACTTGTATGAACTTGACAACACAAATATCCCAGCATTTATTCCGGCATTCAAGCGAGGAGCAGAGAGCAGCAGAGAAAGAGGCAAACAACGGTAAGTTTTTAAATATTTTCGTATTCCATTTCATCACTGAATTCACTTCTGAGAATTTTTGAGGCGAGAAATCAACTGTGTAGATTTTGAATATTGGCAGTTTTATAAAAATTGATGGTGAATTGAAAATTTGCTCCAGCGTTTTTGGAGTTGAGAAGCTCTGTGCTGGGGGTATTGCCCAATACCAGCAAGAACGCATAGTCTCAAACTGTCAACAGCGTTCTGTGTGCTTGTTCCTTGCAAGTTCATTCTTCATTCTCCCCAAGAACACAAATCCATTCTTTGCATTCTTGGGTTCGGGAAACACCCACCGTCTATTCCGAAACTTGCTAAAGCGGGACCCCAAACAGACTGCCACCTGGCATACACTTGGTGCTAAGCCAAAATGCAACTACAGAATGAGAAAAACGCAAGTGAGAACAAGCTGGAAAGCACTTTTATGAATGGGGAACTGGGAGGAAATAATGATTTCGTTTTGTCACAAGGAGAAATGTGGAATTAACACCGGCACACTGAAGGAGCACAAGGCCCACGGAGACAAAGAATCTGGGCCAGAGGTAAAGGAGAAAGATATACTCCTTGTGGGAAATGGTGCAATCAGCACTGTGAACAATGAAAAGATCATCGCATGCAGCTAAGTGCCATGGTCAGTGATATATCTGGACTTCTCCCAGGTACTGTCTAACCACCCAGGAATCAAACAAGTTCTTTTACATGTGGGAGCCGTTGACACCAGCAAAGGGGAACCACAACTGCTAAAACAAGAATTCTCTACACCTTTTAACAGACTTGATGGGCTAGAAAAACAATCATTTATCAGTGGGCCTCTTCCGACTATTGACAAAAAGATAAATAAATGCAGCCGCCTACTTGCACTGAATATGTGGCTCTCTAATGCCTGTGAGTCTCAAGGGGATACATTTCATTGATAACTTCAACCTGTTATGGGAACGTGATGACCTCTTCAAAGGAAAGGGTCCCCCGCCTAAACAGACATGGACTTAGATGGCTGACGGACAATTTTCTACACTGTCTGAGGCACCGAACGACGTCCTGCCCTACTCTCCACCAGCGAAAGGCTCCTCCGCATAAAGAGTGCCAGCTCCAGGGTGACAGCAGTGACCCTGCTCCACCTGCCCTCTCTGTGGATCCCACCACCTCTGCCCTGGACTCCCCCACCTCTATCTCCACTCCCCTCTGACTCTCCAGCATCCATTCTCTCCCCTGACTCTTGTCTTAGGTTCACAGGCCAGATGGAGGACTTGGTGAAGTCTGGGATCAAAATGATCCCACTCACCCCCAGCATGGGCCGTGTCATGGGTATTGCCATCACCTAGAGACCGAATCACCGCGACGTTGCGCTAACAACAGCAGTCACTTCCGGGTAGACAATTGGGGTGTGATTTGAATTGTGGAGATATGTGAAATCTGTTTATTTACTGTAACGGTTAAAGATATATAGTTAAACATGGTGGTCCGACCTGACATTTCCGCTGTGCTTATTTTACGTACTGTGTTGCTTTGCTAGCATCGTTGATAAACCAAATGTACGACCAACAACAGCGTCACCTCACCGCTGGTCGGACTAACTGGGTCTGCGTGGTTAATAATAAGAGAATCCAGAGCTATCTTTGAGCATGTTTGCTCTTCGCAGATGGAAATCTGAAAAACCCGAACCCTTCACTACTCTTTATCGTTACCCGGTGCCCCCATACATAACAAGACTTAACCGTTTCCTCTTCAGTTGAGAGTATATCTCAGTTGTTCCTCGCCCTGTTTGCTCTGCGCCATTAAATTGCATGTACAGGTACGTGACGCATGGGTTTTCTACCCAGAAGTTATTGTAAACAAACATCGTGATTCCCCTCCTCCAACCCACCGAATTCAACCACCTTGTCCACCTCAGCCTTCACCCACACTACTGGCTTCTAAGGCCTTGAACAGCATGAGAACGGCTGCTATCAGCGTCGGCAGCAACTAGGACACCCTGGGCCTCTGCTGTTCCAGAACTGTTATTCATAAATTATCCTATAGCAAGCTGAGGCCCTGGGAGAGAACAACAACCTTCCCAAATACAATAGCCACAGTGTCAAGACAAAGATTAGATAAACGGGTCACAGTAAAATCTTCCAATCCTACAAATTGGATTCACATTCCCTGTAAGCTAAGTATCTCAGGCCCTGCTCCAACAAACCTAAAACTAGCCCTATTTAATATTAGGTCCCTGTGTAACAAGGCACTTTTAATCTTATTGAGTCCACCCCACCAAATTTCATATTTGAGTTTGAAGCACAACAGAACAAAAAATAGGAGGGGGTGTTTGTGCCCTTTTTTAGGGATAGGTCCCTTTGTAAGAAGTTATAATTTGGAGAGTTCTCATCTTTTGAATGTGTCATTTAAAATGGAAATGAAATTCCCTCCATGTATTCTATATATAGTTATATACAGGCCACCAAAATATTCTCCACGTTTCCTTGATAATTTTACTGAGATGCTTTCAATTATCTGCACTGAATTTGACTGTATCAAATGTCATTGCGGGTGATTTTAATGTACACATAGATAATGTCAGTAACACAACTGCCATATAACTTTCTGCCATACTTTTACATACATACATACATACATACACGTTTGATCTGTGAAATAGCCGGCCCATAATACACGCACTCTAGATCTAGTTATTACTAAGGGTGTTAACATTTCAAATGTGCTTGATGTTGCGCTATTAGATCATTTCTGTGTATTCTTTGATCTGTCTATTATACCAAAAATCAACATTAGATCTGAAACTGAGAATGAGAATTAATGAGAATATCAGAAGATTTCAAAGAACTCTGAGGGAACTAGTGATCTGTTGTTTTGCTCATCAAGAGTTGCATAAAGCTTCACTGCTCTCTCTCTCTCTCTGTCTCTCTCTCTCTCTCTCTCTCTCTCTGTCTCTGTCTCTGTCTCTCTCTCTCTGTCTCTGGTAAGTGGCAGGAAAGGATGATAGACCTCAGGCAAACAGTACATCTGATATCAATATCTTCACACTTGTACGCATGGCAGAAGCTGAACCGCTCACAAACATAAATACAGTCTCTAGGACAAGTCGTCAGAAAGCCCAGAATGCTCTTTTCACGCGCCATTTATCTCAAGCGATTTAACGGTTTTTATCTTTAATGAACCTCGGACCAGCGTCACTTGTGTCGTAACATTGTACAGAAAGAAAAATATAAAACAGTTAAGCTGTGTGCGACTCTCCTGTAGGTACATGACACAGAATGCCAATTGCCTAACTATTGCTTTTATTGTATTTGTAATAAAATAAGGCAGGCGATATGTTATTATTTATTTAGTTATTTATTGTGTACACTTAACTGTTTGCTTTAGTAATGTTGTGAGGCTGTAAGAAACCTCCCCAGGAAAAAAACAGCCAAATTGCTTGCTTTAGGATGTAGCTATTGACTGCAGTCAAATATAAAACAAAGAGAAAACTACTTTCTGATTATCATAACAACTAAGCGTTTTACTGTGATTATACATTTAAATACCTACTGCATAAACCTGCCTTCAACCACGTCCTACGCTGTTCTTATAGCGCTGTGTTTTGAAGTGCCGCCATTAAAACTTTGAAAGGGGCCAAAGACACTCACTGCTTCAAAATGAGGCTCACCGGTGGTTTCAGGAGGTAGTTAGGGCAATTGGCTGTGTAATATTTATCTAGCCATGCAGAAACTCTGTCTCATACACACCTTATCAGAACTCCATCAGCTGATCAATTGCCTGTAAATAACAATCAGCTTCATACGGAATATGGAGGCAATGAAATGGGAAACTGCCAATATTGTATTCTTCTTATTCTTTCTGTCACGTTTTCAACACACCTAGGAAGCTTTCAAGCCTTGACTTTCTTTTGCCTATGAAACATTTATTATGATCAAAGTGACTGTTTTAAAAAAAAAAAAGCACTGATTAGGGTTGGCAAGATATATTTTTATAATGTCTGAAATTAAATGTATTTTTTTTCTACAAAGTCATAGCCTTCTTTTTAGGTTCATGTCTGTTGAAAGTTTTCTTTCTGCAGTTGCCACGCTGGTGTGTTGTTAGGACTGTGATTTTAATAAAGGTAACACCATTTTCTCTGTTAACTGTTGTGAGACTGTCAACATGCTGAGGACATACAGAGAGTCAGAGGGCATCGTGAGACATCAGAATGTAGACATGAGAAGAGAGAGAGGGATAGACATATACGGATGTATCTTTTTTACAAATTTATTGTTACAGTAACACCACCACGTACTAGTATGTGTGTGTATGTCTTGAATTGTTAATTTGATTCTGGCCTGGTTAATGGCCTGTTCATTTGAGTGTGTGTGTGTGTGTGTGTGCGCTCACATGCTTCTGTGCATATGCGCTTACGCACACATGCTGTATATATAAAATATATATAAAGCTTTTATTAACGTAGCCTAAAACCTGGCTTAGCATGTAGCTTCAGTTAAAACCTACAACAAAATCACAACAATGCACAGTCTGTGTTTCCCTTCGAAACCTCTCGTTACTCACAGCTGCAGAAGAAGTCTCTGTATGACTGCTGTTGCCCTTGTGATTCCTCGTCTGATCTTGCACGACCATGCTTTTCACAGACGTCAGTCCTCCCGGACGCCCTGACATTTTTGCTGCTCTGTCTTATCAAGGGTGTCAGTCTGGTTCGGGAGGACCGGCATTGTGACCAATTCATGCATCAGGGAGCCGCCGTGGCGCTTAGCCTGTTTCCACCGATGGACAAGGGAGAATTTATTTTCAGGTCATCTGCTCAAGCACAGGGTCGTTGCTTAAATCACTGGGATAAATGGTTGCGCTACACGTTTGCGTGTAGTGTCTAATAATCTAAAAATGCAGACCTTGTTTTAATCCAGTGTAATTCCTTGAGAACAGATAATCTTATTTAAAAAAAATGCATGGCTTGACAAATGAAGTTGGGTTGCCGTAATGCGTTGCTGGACAGATGGATGACATCCCCCAGACACAGGACGCCTGTCAGAAAGTCCACTTAGTCAAGGAGACAAGGCCCTTCCAGGAGACACCCATTGGGACCAGAAAATCTAATGAGGAGAAGATGGCCCAAGGCCTATTACCATGCATTACTTCCCAGAAGCTGTGGTCTATTCCAGGCAACAACAGACCTTTTAAAGGTGCTATCTGTAATATGTTCAAATCAAATAAAAATTCAAATTACCACATTGTATCATAAGATACATGGTTAATGTTCTGAAAGCTTCCCCTCTCTCTGTTTTGATTGTACCTCAGTGGCGCTGTTTCCCTCTACTTTCTGTTCTTTTTTTTGCTTTGACGGCCCGTCAAAGAGATCCTCCCCTCAGCCTGAACAAGTCGGAACACTGCTTCTTGTTTTGGTTTGTTATTGTAGTTCTGAGCTTACAGATGGCACCTTTAACACAGTTCTTTTAAGTAGTACATCAGCAGCGTAAGCCAAAGATGCCGGCAACTGTTCTGTGCATAACACATGATTCAGCAGGAAGGAAGTACTGTTTACTTCAGTCAGAGATTCTGGCCTTATTCATCAGAGCTCTATGAATGTACAGCCTTAGCCTTTGTCTGCAGTAATGGTGAAAAATGACATGCGGCTCATTCGAGTTTACCAAAGCTAATAACACACGGGCTAAATTATAAAATAAATGATAAAATAAAAGGTTTGATAAAAGAAGCATAGTAAAATAGATCCATTTTTTTGGCTGGACTGCAACAGCGGGGCCAGCCCTATAAACGCGAATGTCTGTCCGTCACTGAGTCACCCACTGACTGAGTGATGAAGTCACACTATTGGTCAGCCGAGTGTTGGAGTTTCCCCATTGGCCGTTACTCTTTCAAAATTAATTGGCGCACCAATTTCGCACATTGACCATACAGGGTCCAGCCATATACTAGGTTTTGACCTAGTCTTATTCTTATTTTACTTGACACTGTTTAGATCCACTTTAGAGGTTTTTTCCTGACCACTTAAGTAAAGTGGTTAACTTCCAAACTCCAAAATATAATTCAATATGTTTGTATTTTTATTAATGATGATTATTATTATTATTATTATTATTATTATTTTATTATTTATTGTTTTTTGTATGCTTTATCTTGTGACTAAGCTGTGATACTATCTTTTGCATGGCTTCTCCATAAATTCTAATATCCTTACATGTGCTACTGCTGCCTTGCATTTGCAGACTGAATATGCCATTGATAAAGGGTTTGATAGGGCATAACTTTTCAATTTTCCTCCCTCCCACTTTACTTCGGCATACTGTAGAGGTAACTATTTCAGCACCACTGAGGGACTAATGCTATCAATACAGAGGACAATGCACTCAAGAGCCTGTGCTGGTTTGTGCACTTAGGAAGTTCTCAGCCATCCCTGCTTCGTTCAGGGACTGGATCATATTTCAACTTACTCTCATAAAAATGCATATCTTCTTAGAATAGGTGCAGGTACGTATGTGAAGAATAAAAAATGTAGAAGATCTACTGATTCTCTTTGTACTGGCTTCCATGGTATTCTGATACCAGTATAGTACATATAGTGAAACAGTCGAAGCCAGAGCCCAGAGCATTGTTCCAAAAAAGATGTTGTCCTTAGAGGAGGGCAGTAATCATAAGCAATTACAGTATTGAGCTAAAATTGGGGATAAGGTATGCTACAGTATTTCAAAGTGATTTGGGTGCTTCATATTTTGGGATATTAATTTAACTGTCAAGTAACTTGGATGATAAACAGCAGCAAATCAAAATCTACTTTTAGGAAAATTAAAAAAAAAATAGTGCTGGGATGCTAATTCAATTTTTTGCTTTCATTTTATGGGAAATTCTCCAATTATCTTTATGTCTGCCACAGGTAATTTCTCACTTTAACTCTCATTATGTGTCTCTTATCAGGAAGTAGCAATGTACCCAGCGTTGCCCGGGTAAAATAGGCACAAAGTGATATTTTTGTGTACATGTATAATCCGTTAATGTAAAAGGATGCCAATCCTGTATGGATGATAATGTTTTGTGTCCTTAAGAAAAGGATTGGGCCTGTGTTTTGACGTGTCCATGACCTTCCCCGGATCATAACACACCGACAACTTCAACTTTATTATATAGATACACTTTAAC